>MNPL01002623.1:0-29026 GCA_002081605.1 Tropilaelaps mercedesae
ATATATATATATATATATATATATATATATATATATGCGTTATTATTCAACTCAAGCTTTACTATTTGGAAAACTTGGTTTACTGAGGTTCCATTAGTGAACATCTCTGTCATTCAAAGCCTAATCAAACGATTTATAGGCGCGTAAACACGACGCGTTTGCCGATATTGGTCGGCTTATCGGCTGATAAGCTGACTTCAGGTCGTAATAGGTTTTGATTTGACATTGGACGTTTTCTATAACTGAGGTCTTTTATTTCTGTGAATGAGCAAAACATGTCATTAATATTTTTATGCTATCAAAGTTTTACGTTTATATTAGCGTTAACGTCCTAGGTTCGAATAAATTATAATGCATGTTTGACACAAACCATATTTGACATGAAAGTTGTAAAGAAAATGCTAATTATGAATTTTTATTGTTCTTTATATTAATCACTGTTTATTTTTTACTGCAAAAACAAATAATGTAATAAAGCAAAGGAAGCGTGTATGTCCCTGATACATTACTGCATATATACTATCACAACTGTATTAAGTTCATGATCCAAGACTATGAATGTGCAACGTAATTATAACAAAGATAGACGGAAAAAGTTGTAACGGATATTATATAATATATTGAATATAATGAACATAAAGTAAGAACTTTTAGAAGCGAAAAGACATGTCCCAAAGGTAGAATATTAGATAGAAGATTAGATAGTGAGCTAAACTAAATCGTAGTTATTAATGTTAATTTCACATTTTATAAAGGCGGATTGTACAAACGTTTGGAAAAGAAACTAATAAAAATATATTTTGACAGTATCAGAGTTCAGCCAGATTATCCTCTGCATTTCGGTTTTTCAATACTATTCGAATTGAATATCTTTCTAATATTAGTGAAGACGTTCATTACAATATCTAGTTGTTCTAGTTCTGCTAGAAGGTTGTGTGATTCACAATATCTAATATCCAAAGCCTTACTCATATTTGCTGACACTAGTTAGGCGATATTTAGGTCACAATGTCTGCACAAAGGTGAACTCATAAAATGTACTAACATGTGCTACTTAAACTAATCACAAAACATTGTGAGTTCTTGAATTTTACATCGGGATAAAGTCGTAAGAGACTTGTGTTGAGCGTTTTATGCTTCAACTAATCGAAAACATTGAGTTCTTGTAGTTTACATCGGGATAAAGTCATAAGAGACTTGTGTCAAGCGTTTTATGCTGTCCTAGATTACTATTACCCATTTTTACCCTTGTCGGATGATATCTCCCTCCGCGGCCTCTCTAGAAAAAACAGAGTCTGATAGAGTAGTTGTGTACACCTATTATTTACGTCGTGTGCACGTCTGCAATTTTCTCATAGGTTATGACGTAGGCTATCGGTGTAGTGTTTTTTCTCAATCACTCGTCTTTGTGTACCTAACCTACCTTCTGTAGGTTACGCATCAGTCCTACTATGGTATAAATATCTCTCGGTTTGAATGATTGGCTCGGTTCTTGGTGTGTTACATATCGTCATGTCCAATTGTATCGTTAATTGTTGAAAATTGTTTGTAAGAACTTTAAACGTTTAGAGAATTAAATTGAATGTAACGAATACAAATCTGCCCATCTTGCAAATATAGTACATAACAAAACCTGATTTAATTTCAGAAAAAATCAAGATTTATAGGCGGTACCCTATGGAGGACCCTAAAAAAACAAAGCTCAACATGCCCGATGGTAAACTGAGCGTTCTGTAGCAATTCAGTAAAATATAATGTGATTTACCAACCTGCAATCAATTAACGACCATCTGAGCGTGAGTGTAAAGGGCGTTCTTAAGAACTCTCCAGCTTAGGAATATCTCTAAAGACACTTTTGGGTGAATGTATTGCCGGCAAGATAATTTTTGTTTTAGCGGCACAACTAAGACTTTTATCCGTCAAACCCTTACATGCCACCTTTGTTTAGGGCATTCACATTTTTAAGCCTTAATTTTGAAACATTAAAACCGATATTACATTTTTTTGCTCCAAATAAGCTTTGCATAGCTGCTGATGTTGGTCAGTAGTTTCATAAAAAAGTGCGTTTGATACAAAATTACGTTCAACAATTTTGGATTGCTACTGAAAGCATGAATGTCGTCTAACTCCATCCAATATTGCTTCTTACCATTCTGAGGACTGAGTAGCCGATTTTGTTTCTCTATTATTTTACTATGGAATTGCATTCTCCACCGAAGCGATGAAGGAAGATCATGATAAGAATAATAATAGTGAAAAGCAATAAATGTATTGTCTTTATTGCTACTTTCTATAAACAGTATCGGTTATGTAGGCGTTATTTGACAATTTTTTATGAAATAAATACTTGAAGACTTGAAGGTATAAAATAAAACAAGTCTAATGAACAAACTCCGTAGTACAAATATACCCCATGAGGATTGCATAAAACAAAACGGTGAAATATGCAGACTGAGAGTAATTTCGTGTATGTTTGAACTTCAGATATATGCTTGTATCATTCGTATTGTGAGGCACTAATTTGCGGGTTCTTAGATCTATACGTGCGTATTAACAGGAATATAATAATGAATTATTAGTACTTTTTATACCTTCAGAGCCCATATGTATTATTCATACAAGCCAAAAGCGGGTCACGCATGCGCTTGCACTGGTCGTCTATCTCTGCTGCTAGAAATCGTATGGAGGCATACACTTATACAGCGAACAACGAGCAAACGAGTTTCCGGATCGGCCTGCGTACGGCTGGAGTTTATTGTTGGCCTTCCGCTAACACTCAGCGCGCTTACCTACAGTATTTGTAGTCAGATTACTTCGGCCACGTTCTCCAATGCAACGCACCTCAACGCTACATTATCACTGTAGAACAATACGCCTATGTGTAAGTGCGCGGATATGCTTTATTTTAATAAGGTGGGCTTTTTTTAGATGCAGTTCTCGGAAATATAGTAGTATAAAAATTGGAGAACCTCAATTTTACAGAAATAGTGTTGAATTGACAGGAATGGCACTGTGTTGATAAATACTGAGTGTTAAATAGGCCCAGTTCTCTACAACTTCTGGATAAGTTTGCAATACTTCAATAAAAAACAAAAAGCTTCCTGAACTAAAAAAAACTTGTAAAAGTAGGTCTGCTTCTCATATTTTCAAGTATACATTCCAATGAATACTGTAGTAACATTATCATAAATAATAATAATGTTGATCATAAGAACGATATGAATATTGGGATACTTTGTACACAATTGTGAGCTTGGAATTAGTATTGGCTTGCATATTGGCTTAAATATAAGCTGTGTTGAGTTGAAAAGAAGTCTATGACTACGAAGTTGTGCTATCTGAATTTCCAAGTGAATGCAGAAACTCTAGTCACATTCGGTTCAAACAGAAATAAGCGACATTGCTTCTACGCAGTACGTGTAATATTTTTTAAGCATTACAGCGGCTACTTCCTTCACGTATTTCTTTAATGCGCGGGTTATAGCATACACATACATACACACTGTATGCAGCATTTTTATGAATGTTTCAACGATCGTGAACAAAACCTATCTCTATGCCTTCGCAATGATCTAAAAAGGTTGAAAGAAAACGCGTATGCCATATAGAAATAACAACGAGGCCTTTTCTTGTAAAACAACCGTCAGGAGGGTCATCCCCGGTAAATAAAATAAAACCTACATTGCGGTCGAACGAAGCAGACAGGTTTCCTGCAATTGTTCTTTAAAATGGTGTAGAAATGGTCTAGAAAATGGGCTAACAGAGATTATATAATAAAAAAGTCATTATTTTCCTGGCCTTGTACACTTATCTAAAATATTTATTTTTTAAAAATGTCTTGAAAACTTATCAAGCCTTTGGCTATTTTAGAAGAGCGTTTTTTTACTGTTCCCCTTGAAATCGTTCCCGTGGATATATAAGTACTAGCAAAGAGCTCGTATAGGAAGTTAATTTTAAATAGCTGAAGAGAGAAATTTCTGTATCTTATACCCCCTATTACATTTCCTCTTCCAGCATGGATAATACTATGGACCCTGCACCTTATACTCTATCTTACCTTGACTTTTGTCGTGTGTATTGGTGCCTGTCTTAAGTCGGCAATATCACAGCTAGTATCTGTCCTAAGAGCGGTGTAAGTCTCAGTAGTGCTAATAGAGGTTACAATTTATTGTGCCGGTGTCGTCTACTTCGTACCTATTTGATTTGAAGACGGGTCTCTGGGAAATCTTTATGTCAAAATGTATTGTTGCTCTAAAATCATCTCTAGTTTCCAAGGAGGGTCATCATCGTGTGTCCTGGAATGGTCCATGGTTTGGATACAACCATTTGTTTCGCAGCTGCATTTTTGCAAACCCTTTCTGTTCTCTTCCAAATCCTTAGTATTTTTTAGACAAGATTATCTATTCGGGCAAGATTCACCACGTCTTCCAGCAACCTCTGAACCCTAGCCTCCGGAGAACGCTCGGCCTAATTTCCTGAAAGCGGCTGCAAAAAATATATGGTACAAGTCGGTAGCTTCGCCTCCTTCGCACAGTAAATAAGTAGGGCTAGAGGTCCTGCCAAGCCTGTGTAGGTACTCCTAGAAGCAACCACATACAGGGGAGCTTTCACCGACATGTAATCTCGCCTTGCCGTAGGATCTTTTGTGCCATTGACACAAGACAGAAATCAATCTGTTCTCTTCAACAATTGCAGTCCACTCTTGCTCGGGCATTACTATAAAATCCGTCTCGTTAAAGCAGCGTTCTTCATAAGAAGGATCCTCCTTTTTTTGTTTAATCGTTTTATTTCTCTGAAACCTGATGGGGCGTTAGATCTCTAATTCCAGGGAATAAGGGTGTAGCTAACACCGTCAGTGTTGGCAACATGCCATGGGTAGACAGAACTTGGTAAGCTATCTTTGAGAACGCTGCGAGACTTTATTTTCATGCAAAATAAGCGTCTGGCAGATACCAATCTTAACACCAGTTCCAATCGGCAAACTCAATTTTGTGAACTCTTGCTGCAAACGGCGATATCAAGTTAGCACCAGGTACATTGGCTTTAACGCTATCTATTTTTACTTGTGGAAGGCAACATAAAACGTATTAGAGAGCCTGGGGTAATTGAAAACGCATGTTAAAGGAACTACCGTTCAAATTGTCGGGCGGCTCGAAGGGATAAGTGGTATTTTGGAGTACCAGTTTTAATATTAATTGTTGCGGTCAAAAAGAATGTTACGCTTTATTATAATTTATAACTTTTGGTCGATTGGTAATGCTAACATAAGCTTTTACAATAACATTGACTTCCTTTTTTTACTATAAACCTCTGTTAAATTAACTCAAACGAATAGAAAAATGTTTTCTGCTATTCGTCATTTGAATTGCGATTTATTAAATAGCGTTACATTACTTGCTAAAGAAAATCTAATGTGATATGCCAAATAAGCAGGTGTAATTTCCATGCTAGGTAACACAGATGCAGTAAGAACAGTATGTATGTGAAATGGCAGCAACACAAATATCTTACCAGAAACGTGTGCCTATTACGTGTTTTGTAGGATATTGTATTGACTACTGCGGATAAATAAATGGCAAAATGTGTTAACCCAGAAATTACCCCGATATTATGGCGGTCGCTCTTTAGAATGCGTGATGCATATCGACGTTTTATTCTCACTCGTTTGCTGCCAAAATTCATTGGTACGGGTACGATTACTTATAACTTTCACAAACTAACACGTTAAGCCAACCTGTTCTATATCTTACTTATCGCCCAAGCGAAGCCGGAGAATTGATTTAATATCGACTAATTTCAGTCTGTTAAGAAAGAGCTTTTTAACTGATTCGTTAGCTACAATGCATGCTCCAAGCGTCGATCCTGGTGTTTGCCTGTGCACCAATAGTTGACACGATTCTAGGCATCTCTATCAAGCAGAGACTAGATGAACTAGAAATTCGCTGGCTCATACACATAATGTCAACAAATTGCTATACTTCGGTGTTTTTGCTGACGATATACCAATGCTGCTACGTGCCTAACGGAAATTTTTGCAGCATCGAACCTGAACACTGCGGAATCTCTTATAGTTATGATTCGCACCATATTTTAGGGTTCACATTGGCTTTACAAGAAACTCATAGCCTTAATTTCGCATTTCGCTAATAGTCATCTTCTAACGCTAGAATACAAGGCCTTTGCACATCCTGCCACTGCCCTACTCCGATTACTTTGGAACTGAATATCTCTGCTTTTCATCTAGTGTTAAGTCGGAACCAAAAAGAATCAAATGGGTAGGTAAATACAACGGACCGTTGCCACGATGTAGTGGTTACACCAGACTTGTCCTCTCTCGTGCGTTCATCAGGAGACACAGTGCAGCCACAGCAGTAGCTATCTCCGCGTTGTGCCTTCACTTTTCAGCTGTTACAGAAGCGGAAATCAGTTACTACGGGAAACGGCTTCTGCGTATGTGTTCTGGACAGCCGTTGTCTGTCTTGCTCTTCCTTTGACAGCTAGGGGAGACATTTCATTTTATTGTATCTTTTGGAAGCTACATATACGCTCTCTTCGTATGTGGCTGTTAAACATTAAAGAAGAATGTTTAACGATCAGTGATCCATAACTTGTTTTCATCGTCGTGTAATTTATTATCTACAAACTTGGATACTGTGATAGAAGTCGTTTTTCCTAAGAGTAAAGCACCTACTTGGACAGCTGAGAGTGTATTGATCAACTAATCATCGTATGAAAGGCCTTACGTGTGCTGCCCATCAGTGTCTTCTGAGAAGAGCTTGTTCGATAGGATAGTAATAGAGTGCATTGCTGTATACTCAACGACTGCAAATAAGAGAGCACAAAACAACGGCAAAGCACTTCATAGGTGTCGACGGCCTCACAAGTTACTTTGTATATTGTGTGACATACTTTTACTAGAAAAACTTGTGTACTTCTAGTACAAGCCGGTGGCACTGAAGTTTAAACAAGGTAAAAGGCTGAAATGTGTGAAATTTGAATACAAAAATCATCAAATTGACAAACGGAAACGCTGATCTGGTAATCATAAGGGGGTAAGTATAGAAATATATGTCAATACAATTGCAGTTGCGAAGTAATTGGGCATCTCTATATGTTTTTAGAGATCTCCGGTTAAAATTAAATCTTCGTGCAAAGTGCTCTTCTAAAGACTATGTACAATGGGCGGGCCAGGGGAAATAAAACATACAAATCCATTTTAAGCCTGTATCAACGCGTAAAGTACTGCAAGAAGAGCAAATACTTCTACATTTTGATTACCTTCAGTAGTGTTCATTGTATCGAGAACAAATCGGCTCTGTTCCAAACCGGCATCGGTAAAGAGGCACGGGAGCCCGCTTCTGGCATCTGTTATCCGGAATTCGCATAAGTATTGAAAATCTGTTTAAATAAGACTATCGCTCTAGTAAAATATAGCCAAATGAACTGGCCTTAAGGTCAAAGCATGCATACAGCGAACATAAATAGACACGAATTTCCCATATCCAATATTTTGGCGATGTTCTGCTGTAGGCTAGCAACCAGATATATTAAGTAAATGGCGTAGAAAAATTGCCGTCAAGGTAAAATTAGTTTTAGACAGGCATGCAGAAGGCTTGTTCAGTTTCACACTCTACTGTATTATTATAAAGCCGTTTGAAGAATCTGTTTATATCGATGTTATCATCTATATATCATCTACCTACTTGGCCAGAAAAGCAAGAATACGAATACCAATGTCCGTATGAAATATGTTTTTACGGCGAACATGATGTCGAGTTTTGTCAACTTACATACATCTTCGAATAAACTCCGTGTCTGATTTTGGTCATTGCCTATTCATTGGACAGAAATGAACTAATCTCCTCCTTATATTAGCCAAAACACACCCTTTCATTGGTCTAGCGTTTAATAAAATTTGGTCCAATTAGGGTTCTGGAAAGGCCAAATGTGACATCTCTCGTTAATTTAGCAAATATTGGAAACAAGCCCGTTTGAAACTTAAAAAAAGGCTTGCGCCCAGAAAATTCTGGCTTTTGATGTTCACAGTGACAACCGCAGCTGCACTTAGCTGAGTTAAATTTTAAAATTTTTACACAAACAGGTGTCAATTTCAAAACCGACAGGCTAAGAAACTACTAGTTGAATTTCCTTCTTAAGAGACTCGACATATGTATAAATATAACTTGCGATATTATACACGTATAAATATAAACTGCGAAATTGCATTATCGACGAAGATAAAAAACCATACAAACAAAACGGCTGTTGATAGCATAGTCATTTGCTAGAGACGGTATTTTATACTAAACACCATACGATAATGTGAAACTTGGCTATTTTTTAAATGTAAAAACTAGTATGATATTGAGAAGATTCTGTTTTGGAGATTCCCTATTCTGGATTGTCGAACGAGCGTGCTTCACAAAACTTCCTTAAGTATTTCCGCTAATGATATGACGGTAAGACAATCACCATAATTTATTTTTCAAAATAGAACCAACAACTATTAACCAATGAGCGAAGACGACGTCCATCTGGACGAGTTTTAGATTAATCGAACAGTTTTAAGTCCTCTGTTGTACCTGTTTCTACCCAGTCGTTCAGACAATTCGGAGCCTACAAGTTACTGCTCTCGCGAATCTACATTGCCTGGGCGGCTAACGGAGGTGACTTAAAAAGACCGGTCAGCTTGCGTTTCATATGGGTCGCATATTTAGAGTGTCCAATATAATAGCAAAACAGTTTCGAGCTTAAAATGAAGAGGTTTATTGAAGAACATTCTGAAGAGGTACTGTTGTGTTATCGAAGCCAAATTTTTTGGTTGGTCAGCACTGTGTTGGGGCTCTATGCTATTATTCCCTAGACAACTTCTGTAGTAAGAGCTTCAAAGAATCCATTTTGGAAATTGTGGTTCATATTCTCATATTTTTTTATCACTGCGACAAGCAAGCAATCCCTTCCCTGACGCGAGATTAGGTTCAAGCATACATAACTCACCCTGGGGGTTGGCATCACGCAAATGAATTTCACGCTGTAAGGTAACTATATATAGCCATCTTTCATGTAATGTATTTCTAACAGTTGTGAATTTCCATAAAATTAAGGGCTCATGTTCGCCTCGAAACATTCCCACTGTAGTTTCACAGCGCAAAACAACAAAAATTGCCTGAAAACCTAAACATCAACGCAGTCGTCTAAGTTTTTTTTCGGAATTCATTAAACATGCAGCAAATGTTTCTTTCTGCAGCATTTCATTTTGCGCGCAATGACAATGTCGTTGCTCCTACGCTTTGAGAAGTGTTTCGAGAAGGATCATTTCCTTTCAGAAAACGCATAATTTTCTTTGGGTCTAGTCAGTGATTGCAAAAAAGTGGTGTACTTAAACGTAAAACTCATAAAAACAGAACAACTACAGCAAAGAAACCACCATTCAGTGGAGCATTTTATTATTGTTGAAACGATTCTCATCCATAAGATGTATATATATATATATATATATATTGACGAAATAATATCGATTCGTATTACGATGGCATTTTCATTTACAAAAATGTTCATAATTAATTTCATTGCATTCATAGCCTTTTCTCTGGGGTTAACCATCAGCCAACATTTAACGTCCACGGTAGCAGTTTTCTCAGTACTTCGTAGGACGGACCCCATATAAATGTAAATGTGCGCCGGCGGGGATCAAACCCGTAGGGAGACACGTAGGTGGTCTCCTCCGGTCGCAAAGCGCATACGAATGCACCAAGCCACCGTGTTTCGACATTTATAGCCTAATGGCTTATTTTGGAGCTTGCTATTTGATTTATTTATTACTAACGGTAGTGTAACCAAAAATTGTGTGAGGATTGAAGCAAAATATTATTATAGAATAATGATAGCTTCCGGTGGAGCTTCTAGGATAAGCAGAAACAAGATTGTCCCGGATATTCTTTGCCTGAAGGCAATATGTTCAAACTGTCCCTAGTTTATACTACCAAATTATACTTCTTCCCTGTGATCCAATTTTCGCTGTTACACAGCCGATTCATGTACAGGAAGCCTTCGCCAAGCAAAACAACTATTCGATTAACATTATTACTCTTTCATGTTATGGCATAGTTGCTGGCTATCTGGTTGAGCTTATACTATTATTGGTACCTTGCTACAGTTATTGTCGAAAAAACTAGTATTCTATGTTTGACGACCATGTCGGCCGCGTTTACATCTATACGACAAAAGCATCGGAATCACTATTAGTTCAGCGTTCTAAAATTTGTAGAAGTATTTTAGAAGGTATATTTAATAGGTAAATACATATGGTAACCGTTTGTACGGTGATATTGGTTACTAGCTTCCTGGACCAGTGTGGATTTCAACATATCACTTTGAGTAACATGCGACCTGCAGGTGTCCTCCTAATTAGAAACTGTGGAGTAACAACAACTTTAAGTATACATTGAAAAGTGATCCACAAGATTGACTTTGCTTACTAGATTTTCGATTTGTCGAAAAATATTATGTACCTATGGGAAGACAACGAAACAACTGAACGATTATTTTGTCTAATATATCGTCGGTGTTGTCTCATAGCTGGCATTTGTACTGAGATTACTTTAAAACAGTATTTGACATAGGATGTTGCCCTATATACGCGAGTGAAAGTTGAACAATTGGGAACCACGATTGCCAAAGTGGAATGCCTTGGTTTCTTGGTAGATAGCGAAACTAACGGTTTCGTTAATTGCTTCTAATCGAGACGTGTGAATCGAGCGTCTCTTACCATCAAGAGTATGATGTATTTCTTTGTATTCCTATTAAACTCCTCTGACTACATGCGTTGCGTTCTAATGGATAGCTCTATTGTCTTTAAGCGGTAGAAACTGCTTGCTTGGGTAGAATAAATTGACATTGGATATAGGTCGAGCTTCATAGCTTGGTGTGCCTTGTGACCGGAGGAGACACAAGTACTCAGGTTTTATCCCCGCCGTTGCACAGCTACATTTATGGAGTCCGTTTTACAACCTAATGCAAAAGCAATACTGTGGACAATGAATCTTGGCTGATGATGAAACCTAAATATTTTTCTTTTGATATAGGGACAAACATAGAGTGCATTCGCGCTTCTATATGTATACATGAAAAACGGTTATCATATGCTGCATTCAAGTAATTTACACTTTACATTTTAAAAATATATTATTTGGATATACAGTCATTGTACTAAATAACAACGGTCATTGCTTTGTCACTTCAAAATCAAATTTAACAATTTTTCTATTAATAAAGAAAAGCGTTCACCAATTACGCGAGTATACACCCATGACAAGTGTAGGAATTAAGCGCAGAAAGTTCAACGCTACCGCTAAGCTGCTTGTCTTGATATAATATTGCCTCCGTCTTCTAACAAATGTCACTAGTTATTTGTTCTTCGACATCTGGTCGGATCCCATAGAGCGAATGGTATTGAACGGTCGTTTACTGTAGTGCGTCACTTTATTTTTATTGTTTTTTATTATGTTTTACTTATATTTTTACTTAAGCTCGTGCTTGATAATATACCTGCGTTCATTGCACGAAAAACCGTTCTCCTTGCTCGGAAATAATGAGGGATCCATAGTACAAACCAACACGGTTGTAGTTTTCTCTATCGATGTTCTGATTTATTCAGACGTATTATTGCCTTACGCATTACTGATATCTGAATGTGTAAAACCAATAATCCGCAAATTGTTGCCTGAAGCATTTTCTATTCAGTTTATAGTCAAATGTGATGTACAGGGATAGCGCTAATTATGTTTGTTGAAAATAGTTCAAGGACAATTGAACGTGGACATTGTAGGTGGACAAGCTTCATTCCCAAATGGGACACGCACGGACTAAGCGATTTAAGTTATAGAATATATATATGTGCAGCTGCAAAAGGGCTCGTGTAGCACTTCGGAGATTGCTAATCTATATCCTCTGATGCGTGTCTCTATTGTTCTCTATTATATTCGCAACAAAAGATTAATCTTTATGAAACGGTCGGGAAATGGACAAATCCAGTTGATTGACTATCTGTATTTATGGCTCTGTTCGAAACATTTGGGCTTCTGAGCATAGCAGATTGTACGAGATGCGTAGTTCGTCTAACAGCCATGATATCGAGGCAATCGCTGATGACACTCAAGGCAGAAATCAAAGCTATGAAAGAACTCTCCTGTGGACTCTCACGCCTGTAACGGATACTTGTGTTTGTAAACTAACTTAAAAAAAGTCGCATCTGCTGGAGGTCAATTAAGAACTGGGCAATATTGCGACGGGATTACCTCACGGATATATGTGTTTGCGTTTGCTAAAACGCGTTCACACTCATTTTTCAGCAGGATTCAGCCAACTACAGCGTCAACAGCATTAGAGTTTACCCACTGCGTTGGATGGTCACAAGTGGAGCGAATTGCCACAGGAGGGCAAGCAACGGAAATAATAGACGGTCACGTATTTGATTGATTTTTTCTCTATCTGTTTTTTCTGGACAAATGTGAGTGCGGCTTGAACTCGAGGAAAAACATGTGCAGTCATGTATCGTTTTTAACGAACTAAATAATAACGAACTATTCAGAAAAACAAATGGTGATGGGCAACATGGACATATAATCACAGACATTTATAAAACAACGGTGCTCTACGGAGAGCACTGTGCAAATGCGACCTGACCATGCCCTATTCCTCGGCATAATAGAAATAATTTCCAACAAAATTATAGGTACCTCCTAATGTATATACTAATCATAGGCGTATACTAAACTTTGCCCGTATACAAGACTTAGTTATGACAAAGTAAGCATTTTGTGAGATTACGCCTGACGTGATGCTTAATAACGGTGACAAAACTCACTGAGAATTCACGTATCCGTGTAAGCTATTGCCGGAAAGCAAGAAAAACGACTTTTGTATAACGCACCGTCAGCAGACATTTCATCGGTGACCGCAATTATCATCGATAAAAGTCAAAAATGTGGGAGAGATCAAAGGCTTCATTTGATTAGCCACCGGCTGTACATGTAAGGAACGTCTAAAAATGAACATTTGTTTGGTGTGGCTTATAATTTCTATTATTTGTAATTTTAAAATAATATACGAACAAGCATGAGTGAAATGTTTCATTCGGATTTTTAAAATAATTCTTTAAAGAAATGGAAACGGTTATGAAAAAGTGCACTAAAAATTATATCATCGTTCGACTTTATGCAAAAATGAAAACGAGCTTAACATATTCAATTTCTTCTGATTGAGACGTGGATGACTCCTGACTTAGGGGGTTTCGCATTTTAATGCCCTTCTCAATCACAATAATACACGCTTCTCAGAAAAGCAGTGTAAATCAACTTATGATATCAAGGTGATAACGTTAGGAGGAATTAGAACTGTTATTGAAAAGGTAACAATATTATATGAACATATAAGCACGCTGGATCAAGAACCTGTAGTGAACGCACCCTATTCGCGAGAAAGGATCCGAGACGGACGTATGAGCCTTGTGCACCGAGCGTCCACACACACAACACAGCTGAAACAGCTATTAATCCAGCTACGCAGCTCTCTTATTCATGAGAAGCCAGTCATTTTCTAATTAACACTCTCCACTTGAGCCTATTCCTCTTTATATATGTGAGATGAATACAGTTCATTTGAGTTTGTGCACAGACTTGGCCATGTTTCGGTCATTTGTTTCCTTTGACCCGATTTCAATCTGAAAGATGCCCATGCACATATCTTTATCATTGAGAACGAGCAAATTAAATTGCGTAAACCCAACTCAGACACTACCGTCTCGAACAGATAGACCATTCAATTGATCGAATCAGCTATTCAAACAGGATCCATTGCTTAAGATAATTGTTGGCATCGCCACATAAATAAGCGGGCAGTGACATGTGGCTAGATGTTAAATGCTAGAAATTACAAAAAAAATTAGCTAACATCTATTGATAATATGGCTGACTGCCAGAATAGTTACGGCCACACAGTGCAAAAATACACCCAACAATCAAAATACTTAACACATATTGCCGCCGCTAGGTTTCACGACCGGGAAATTCTGTTCAGTTACCTCTCGGATTGCCTTGAACCTCTTTCCTTATAAAGACAGGCAGACACGCATATATAACATTGGACTACGCTTTTAAATTTACTCAGTCACCGGTGTAACGGTTACCTCGGCTCTAGAGTAATCTAATCCCGCTCAGTTCTGCCCGAAGTCCTCTCTCCAAGAGGCGCTACTCAGTGATCTCTTTCATTCGTTCAGGAATTGTTCTGTTTATGCACTCCTTTGTGGGCTCACCTGTTGCCACGAAGTTCCTCAGTACGCTCCGGCTGACGCGGACATCGGCATTGTTTCCCTGTGCAAGCTCAAGAAAATCGTGAAAGTGTTCACATGTTGTTGCGTATGTGTGTGTCTTTCAGGAAATGTTTCAGGCAAGTTTAATATGAGGTACAATGGACTAATAATGATTATCGAGGATGGACGACAGGAAGGCCTAGTCGATTGACAGCAGCTCGCTGCATTTTGCTAAATTTCTGATTGAGATCGGTTATACACAAGAACGGCAGATTAATACCAATACCGTAGTGATACGCTAGATTGCACTTAGTTTGCGGATGACTGCGCGAGAATTCATAGTCACTAATTAGTGACGATAATTGACTATATAAATATGATATAGATACCTTGAATTACCTTGTAAAGGTCACTTGACTTTAACGTTGAGGCACTCTGAATTTATATTAAAACTATAGCCATCCCAAATGACTACACTGAATTTTTTGAAACTTTTTAATTAAATGTTTATTGGCTGGTATGTTGGTTGCGTATTGCAGAGATGTATGTCTAAGAGAAGTAGTTATTTTTCTTAGTAGATCTGCTCCATGAGGCAAATGGGGAGTAAATACAGGTTGAATAGCGTAAAGTTAACTGCTTTTTAATCTTGGAATCTATTTAATTAACTCGAATTTTCTTAAAATTTGGATAAGAAACCTAGTAGACCTTTGTTGCAAATTAAGTTTCGTAGCATAGAGATTTGAATAGTCACTCTTGCAGGGTAACAACAAATGGAAGTGTATTAAGCATGTAGTAACACACCCCAGTCGCTTATCGCGTCTTCTGGGCTTGGTCTTTTTTATAGTAAAACAATGACATTAAGTTTATTTGAGAATGTTAAAAATCTTCTGTAATTAAACTACAATCAAAGATCGATGCATGGTTAGACGTGCCAGTATCAACTCAATGGGGCTCAAACAAGTTGCATTTATTTTCCAGAAAAGGTCTTTGTGGCATCCGTATTAACGTCGGTACAGTCTGAAAGAATTTAGGCAAATCTGATACATTATAGCACATCTTGTTCTTATCACTTTGTTCATTTTTTTCATTTTGTTACAACATTTTGAAATAAATTCTTTAGCTCTTTGAGCGAAATCAGTTTTGCTTTGATACTTACTACTAATCAAGGGACATGAAATACTATTACTGCTAATAGGTAAACTTGAAAACTGTTGAAAGCTGCTTTTTACTGTAGGTAGCGGGTTTGAAACCCCAAAACCGAAAATACTTTAGAAAAATTATGTAGGAAATCTGTAACACCGCTTTATTGTTAGGAATAGTGTGACGAATCTTCGCTGCACAAGTATCAGTATCGATCGGTAATTCATCATCTAAGGCTGACTTTTTAGTCCGGTCGGCCTAAGGCATGAATGTAACAGAAATAGGCGCATTGTAATTGCACAAAGCGCCTTGGCCACTGCTGCCGAATTGCTCTCACGTTCAACAATATGAAGCCGAAAAGCATTATGGTATGTAGCTGAATCAATATATTACGGAACTTGTTAGCCTGTCGCGCAACAGCTCAGTCTTTTAGTCATTAAGCTTATCTTCAGGAAACATTAGTAAGTAAACATTATTTGGTTGGTTGAAACGGCGATCAGATCTCCATAGGTGCGATGGTCTCAATTGCAAAAGATGCATAAAGGAATAGATATGTAGGAGAAATTGTAATTTAAAAAACAGTGGTCTAACTATTCTAATTGATATTGTTGGTCACCGTAGGGAACTAAATTGAGACTGTGGGTTGCCTTCGGGTAAAAGTTCGGTCTACACATTTCGTTCGAACAGCATTGTGTGAGTGCGAATTCTAAGCAAGCAGAAAGAATTCAGAACAGGAACGTACAAATACATAGTGCAACTAAACGCCAAAACGGGTAAGTCCTCGAACTTCATTTATTTATATTACTAGTTCTACCTGCCTTTCAGGCAAAAATGATATTGGCCTAATCACCTTCACACGACGATCGGCCGGCGAATCAGTTACTCGTGAGAGTCATTATGGACAAATCAGGTATTTATTAATCGCCGAATATGATATCATATTACCTAGCGCATAACGCCTCATTGCTGCAGTTTAACATTATCAGCGTAACAGACCTAGACCCAAATCACGTTCGTTTTTCCAGATTGTAGATTTTAGAGCGAGAGCCCCATGTGTACTATCAATTAATATTGCTAGACTGAAGAATTAAGGTCATTATTATACAGAGTGTAAAATATTCTCAAACTTAAGAGTATTTTCTTTAGTTATTTAGTTCACGGCACATTTCATTATACATCCTCTCATTGTATTTGTTGCCTTAAGGTGGTAAGAGAGATGGCCGGCCTGCGGCTGAATTCGCTTTCTGAACTGACCCAGCTATCAGTCAATTATTCAATAAACAGTCTCTGGATTATTTAAAAAGAGTCCAATGAAAAACCTATTTTATTAAAAAGTTTTAGCTCGTACAACAAGAACAAAGAGATAATATCATGCATATTTGCAGGCTCTGCCGAATCGCATGAAATATTTTGCCACATTCGTATTGTGTAGCTCTGTTTTAAAAAGAGATACGAAAAAGAACATTTACTTACAAGTAAGTTGCGTACAGTAAAGATATATCTGTTTCTAAATATAAGCACTTAACCTTCTAAATATTAATGTTTTCCCTATTTTAAAGCTAGGTTTCTTCTTAACAAAATATTTTAAAGGCCAGGTCAGTAAAATGGGAATAATTGATACCACTTCTGCGCCGACAAGCAATCAAACATCTGTGTGACATCCGAACGGTCTTTATTATCATTACTGACATTTTTGTCATTCAAATGTATCGCATATATGACAATCTATGGGGACGCGTCTACAGAACAATTGGTATTGATCGATAGATCGCTCTATTCATCCTTTTGCTTCATACTTTTATGATTACCTTCAGTGCGCTCATGCAATTTATTTCGTCAAAATGTTCCTAAATGTCAAGATAGGCATCCTATCTATCGATTACAGAGACACACGGACAATAGAAGTTCTCTAGCAAGAACCATGGAACTGCACATTGATACGCCTTCAATGAAGGAATATGATCGGCTTGGTCAGTGCGCTGTTGTTGCTATTATTGGCATGGCCGTGTAGTTCCTTTAGCCGAATTGGACAACGATAGGCGAAAAGAAGGTTGTTAACGGAAGTGGAGCAGAACTGCGTAGGCAGCTGTGACAATTGCTTTGAGTCTCATGCGCATTGGCACGCAGAAATGCTGCGTTTTTATAGAGTAATATACGCCTGAGAACAGGTTAATCAGTACTGGTTATGTTTTATCAATGTAACGGATTGACTTTTTTGGAATATTGGGGGCTCAAAAAATATAGACATGGAAGAGGTAGTCCGTTGTACCAAAGCCAGCTTCTGTTTGCTTCTAGAGAGATATCAATGCCAGAAATGTCATTTGCAAATTTGGTGTGGCAGAATAAACTATACAATCACAATGACAACCCAGTGGAAAGGCGATTAGGCATTGTAGAGCGTATTGATGTGTTTCATCAGAGAAGCATTGAATATAGCGTTCCAGAAGCTGATTATTTAATAAGCTGCTTCAAGATTCATTTCGATTGGCTTTGCTTTGATGATATGCCCGAATTTGCTACGATGTAACTTAATACCCCGGAGGATCCGGCACGCAGAGCGTTAATAATTTCGCAAGCCTCATTTGACTTAAAAAGAAGTGAAGTCAACAAAGGTTTGAAGTCAATTGGTGCAAAATAGCGACATCTATGCGATTCAACTTTTTTAATGTTTGTAACAACATCACATAAAGATTATTAGAAATAACATTTGTTTTTATTCATTTGCGATGACACTGTTACAGACTGTCAACGAGTAGATTCACAGACTTCACTAAGCGTCCCTTCATCGGGCATATCAGCAACGAAATCAACCACCATCCTTTATTCGGACAAAACAAAATACGCCGAAGATGTTTATCCTGAAAAGGACTACCTATGCGGAGTATTCTCGTTTCGACCTCAATTTTTGCAGAGGTTTGCCCATCCAAGATGGTCAGTTGCTCGCCCATATATATATTGGCTTAGAATCACTTGTTTTATTTGGGTAGCTTTTTGTCAGTCTTTCCTATGAGCCTAACAACCTCTCAGATCATTACCGCACAAGTTATATTTACACCTGTAGATCTCTTAATAAAGTTAGTTACCACAGCTTTTTACTGTTGTCGTGCTGCCTAAGATAGTGTTACTTTGCCGTTTACATATTACCAAATGGCTTAGGTAGGGATGCACGTCATTGTCGAATGTCTGTCTGCGTAGTCATTTACAGCAATGTTTCTTTTTCTTCACTACCGCCCATAACGACAGACATTCGACAATGTCTGTCAACGACAACCATTTCGTCCAAATGAGTTTTGATGCAGGCGTATTGTTATTACGTAGCTATTATTGTCATTACGTCATTCGACTTAAAGTGTGCACACATTGAACACTAGCACTCATCAAACATAGATTGCTTCCGCCTGGCCGTCAGAACCTATTGGCAATTGAGCCGCTGTTCCTATAAGCGAGATTTACATCGTTATCTGCCTCTGCATTGCTTTATGGTATGCAATCACCGTGCAATCATAGCACGAGCCTTTCATGTAATCAGTCGGGAAAGCTGATTTATATATAATATATATATATATATAAGATTCTCTATATATTAGAGAATTGCCCGTATGAACTTAAATGAAATCTAAGTACTTGAAAAAGGGAAACAACTGCGGAATAAAATTCGGTTTTAAGATAACAAGACCGACCACGCAGTCAGTTTTTCATAAAGAAGCGACAAACTAATCTGCCGGCGATAATCTGCCGACAAGAGGTATCGGACAGGAGCCACATGCCCACAAAGACGAGTAAGAATTGTTATACATTAGCACCTCGCAGTACATCATCGTTTCGATACTTCAGATGCGATGGACTTAGTATATCGCTTTACTCTAATTAAGATATATTATAATCATTATAGTAAAAAGTAATAGAATTAAATCTGCCAAAGACAGCGCGATACCAAATGTTTCTAGAGGAAATCACATGCTCTTTTCAGTAAGTTTTATTAGCAATGTATGGAGTAGGGTGCAGTCATGTTATTTAGTCTTATTCGGGTCGGTGGAAAAGTTCACTGACGAGTCTGTTCATCGTTAGTTGTTTTCCCATATTGAAAATGAAATGGGTTTTATGGTCGTTGTCATTACTAGAGCGTTCAACGCATTGATAAATAAAAGATTTTATAAAAAACATAAGAATCATACATTGAGCAATTCCGTGTTCTAAATGCCATCTCCGAGACAAGCTAAAGGTTTTTCTAGTATACATGATGCATTTATACGTGTGTGACTTTTACTACTACCACATTTGTTTTCAATGTCTAGAGTTGGCACTTATCAGGGGGTCCTTACTGGGTGACCAATTTGATCTAACGGGGTCATTTATAGGCTCTTTTATAAATATGTATGGGCTCCAGCAAATGCTCGCACTCCTGAAGATAAGCGCGTCTTCTTCAGTGTACGGAAATTTTCAAGATTATGCACGCAATCAAGTAAACGTTGTCAGGGACCCTATACACTGTTTCAAATTTTACCACTTGCTAACATTATTAACCACATTCGGTGAAAGCTTGCCAAGAACTAGCATAGCATATTGTGCGCATGTGAAATATTAAGTTTACGTGGACGTAACTTTTGTTTATAACTATTACTGATCTTGTCTCTGTGGCGGCTGTCCGCAGGTATTTTGTAAACTACGTCATGATGGGTATTCTAAGCGGAGCTTACAAAACCTACCTCGTCGGGACATTGTCGACGGTAGAACGACGCTTTCAGATGTCTAATTCCACCACTGCAATCATCCTTATCGCCGATAATATTTCGCCAATATTCATCAATGTCCTCGCCGGATACTACGCGAACCGAATCAGCCGACCAAAACTTATGAGCTTAGGTAAACACGTTTTTGCGTACGCCCTTCACTCTACAGAGGAAAAGTTGAGCCACTTGTAGCTAATATCCTAATAGAGAGAACGCTAGTTCTTGGTATCTGTTTTCGTGAGCATATTTAGGTGCCATTGACGACTCTAAATTTTTTGACAAAATTAGGAATTTGAGAAGACTTGAGTGATGAAGAATGATAATATTTCAGTATAATTTAACGAAATTGAATACCTGATTGATACCTTAACGGTCAAAAAGCTTCTTCTCTCATAAAAACTGTCCGATCAGAAGGTTTTCTTAGTCTGTTTGTATTTTATCGGATTCTATGTGCAACTCGTCGCGAGTTCCAATAGTAACACTTAAAAAACGAATGATTTGTATTATTGTTAGGTTCGTTCATCGTCGTGTCAAGTTGCATTTTCAGCGTATTGCCTTTTATAATATATGGACCGGCCGTTACCTCATTAGACATGGCTCGCGCAAGTGTGGAACAGAAGATCAGGCTTTGCCATAACTCAAGTCTGGAAAATCTGTCTGATGAAAATCGCTGCAACGAAAATGATGGTATTTAGTTTTCGTGACACCATTTGAACATTTTTTTAACATTCATTTTCTAAAGCTTTCTAGTTTCGTCATACTTACATACAAAGTCACTAACCCGTATTCCTCCACAGCTTAAAAGCGCAACAAAAAAACAATATCTTTTACGAACGATGAGAATACACATTAAGGATAGTCATGATCGAACTAAGGATTTTGCTCGGTTTACCTTCAGGCCGTTGCCTTCATCTAATTTTGAACTACTCAGTTGTATGAGGTAAGATTGGTTGAGCGCCTTGAACTCGCGCCTATACTTATACTTTAACTATACTTGTAACAACGTATCATGAAATGCAAGTTAGAATTAATTTGAATTCTTTTTCACCCACTGTATTTCAGCTGCAATTTCATGGGTGCCTTTCTTCCTGTTTTTATTCGCGAATTTCCTTAACGGTTCTGGGAGCAGCGTATATTTCGTTGTCGGCTCTACTTATATGGATGACAATATTAAAAAGAAGAATTCGCCAGTTTATTTTAGTAAGTAAAAATTAACGTTAACAAGAGTGAAATACTGTTTCACAAATGTCACAGAGTAGAGGCCGTCAGAAATGTATCCGAGTGGCAAAACAGAGTTTTCCGTGTTTTTCTTAATAATAACAAGTCTGTTATTTGCCTTTATTTAGAAGTTACTTCCGTCCGAGAAATCACACACTTTTAAAGTCTAAAGGGCAATCCTATGCCTGACTGGATATATTTATGATTTCTAAAAAATTTTCGAAGATCATCTGTAAACCAGACTTGAACTAGTTAGTTGCAATTCGCGAAATCTAGTAAGACAAGGTATAGCGAGATAACTAATCATGAGAATGTTTTCTTTCTTCTCACAGCCCCAAAAACGAGATATTTTCAATTTGGCGGGTTCTGGCAAAAATCTATATCCAATTGAATTAAATTCTCTATTAGTTGTAAACACTTCAGAAGGTGTAATGGAGCACAATTTGCTTTTCTATGCTTTTCTCAAGAAACTTTGTTTAGAGGTATTATTGTGGCTATAATTTTAAAAATATGGATTTACAAAAATATTTTGTCCTGCAGCAGACTGAACTTTTTCGCTGGGAGGTGACTTAACAGTACCTGTCACGTAAAAGCAAAAATTCAAGGCACATCTCTGGTATCTAATATCGATTAAGAGTTTTCCATCGTTTCTTTATATTTTTGTTATATCGAGACGTAGCCTTAGACACCATCGGTAATACCTTGCAGATTAATTATATCAATATAATTACGTTGTACAACGAGACGTAAAAAATGAACTAACTTTATACATAAAATTATAGGTTTGTTGTTTGCTCTTCGCCTCCTGGGGCCAGTTCTCGGCTTTCTCACTTCAGCCTTTTGTCTCAGTTACAATGAGGATATATTCAGTAAGTTATTATCGAATTATTTCATGTTTTTTGTCACGTACATATTTCGCATTTGAGAATCTTTAATATTACTTATAGTACATTAATATTATTAGTATTGTAATATACTCCTAGCATATACTCCCCTAGCCTATACTCTAAAAAATAAGATGGATAACTTCAATATTCGCAGGAATTAATAGGTACATGAACAAATTTTGTCTTTTTTTTTCTTTTATGGTTGGTTCATATTTGTAATAAATAACTCAAGTAGTAACTCAACAAGTAAGTCAAGAACAATCAAGCTTTGTATAAAAATTTTACACAAAATATTTTGTGCTTGGAGTATGTTGTTTGAAAATTGCGCCATTGTAACTCAATTGCCTATTCTTCAAATATTCGAAGTTTTACCAACGGTATTCTCAGCAACTCCAGCAATTATGCCAGAATCGCAATAAAAAAAGTAAAATATCAATAACACTTTTTTTGTAAAATGTTTAAGCCTAATAAGCTTAAGATTGAGATGTTTGAATAAAAATTCATTAGTCACTCCATTCATTACATTTTCGCGAGCTTAGTGCGCCAACGCTAGGCTAAATGGGTTTTCAGCATGATTCTTGAAACGGATGTGAACAACTGGGAACGTTTAACCACATAGCGGCTCTAATATGCATTTATCTATGAACGCTACTGTTCCAATGTTATCTTGGTGTTAAAAAGTTGTCGGGTTCTAAAATGATGCAAAATAAACACTATTAATCATCCGTTCATATGATTTATGAGTATTTTTTAAATAGACTTGAGGTCGAACATTTTTCATATACCGTAATAATAGATAGAGGTTAGTAGACTGATATACAGTGCATACCAGCTGACTGAAAAATCAAATCTCGCGAACACTGTCAATGGATATTTTAATTACATGGAATGTTAGAATACATTTTTAATGATCAATATATGACGAGGACGAAAAATTATGAGAAATAAGACAAATACGAGAGAGTTTTGGGGATGGAATTTGAAACACACAGCTAACTGGCCCTATTTTGAGGTTTGAAGATCGGTAGTATTCGATTTTATTTAGTTCGGACAGATCTAATACATATCACATAGTTGGTCTAAAATAAGCATAGTCCAGCTGTAGAAATAGTTTACAGTAAATATTTCCTATGTATCAATTGTATTGGTAAAGATACGACTGAAAAAAACACTTATCGTACATAAGGGCAACGTCTGTTAGTTGTAATGAGGTTAAAGTACCGCTCCAAGCGTGAAATTTGAATGAATGGATTGGTCAGCACACATCAGAAGTACTAATGTGAAGGGGCACGCAACCGCTCGCTAAACGTTGACGTGACGCGAGTCTGTGGCCAGCTTGACGCGTTGATGGGCAACTGTTTTCGACTGAGATTTCTCATACGCGCTTTGACTAGTGAAATTTCAGAAGAGTCGTTTACCCTATATATATATATATATATAATTTTTAAAACTAATAAGTGCTCTTCTAGTGCGAAATGGCAGAAAACAAAGCCTTCGTAACGACCTTTCTGTCCTAACAAGATATTATGTACTTATAAGAATTGTAACTATAACTTTGGTATAAGGCAATGTAAGAAATGATGAACACTTTTCGCCGAGAAACAGAATTGTAATAAAAATAAACTCAAGAACTCGAGTTTTTCGTTCTTTATTAGTTTATCAATGTACAACAACTGTTTTGTTCCTATTTCTATATTTAATTCTTGTGCAAAATCTTATCAGTACTATGTTTGGTCGCCACTTTTGACCCCGTGTAAAACCAGCGTATGGCAATACTTGACTTCAAACTTTAATCCTTTATGTTAATTTCAGATGGTTCACCTCGCGGCCTCGATTCGAAGGATCCACGTTGGATTGGAGCATGGTGGCTTGGCTATTTACTCTTCGGGGTCGGACTAAGTTTTGTGGCAATACCTCTAATGTTTTTCCCGCGTATTCTTCCCGCAGGCCGAGACCAAACAGCTAACAGGGTACTTAGAAAATCTGTGACCGGCAAATGCGTTCCAAAGGTATACACTTCGAACCCTGTTTTGCCATGGACTTATCGAAGACGTGCTTATTTTGCAAGAGTCATGATGGCGCCCATCCTTTCGACTTTTTTTCAATTTTATGGAATGGCTCTGCAGCGCATTTATTTACGCGTGTTCATTTCTCGTTAGCGAAAAATCACCCTACAAAGCAGTTTCTTGGCAGTATTTAATGTCATTGGTGTTCTAATAGGACAATAAAAAATTTATTGGAATGAGCGCAAAACCGCTATCCCTGAGCTATACTTGAGTACCTTTTGCATTTGCAATGCTATTCATTGTCTTAGAGGTAAGAGGCCAAAATGACCCGCTCATATTTAAAATGTTTTTTGAGGTCCAATGATCTTGAAGTAATGTCTCGATATGACCACCGTAGCCGCCTTAAATGTTGTTAATAATATAGGTAAATGGCGAATATTTGGCAGATTTTGGTTTACTTTTTTAGGATGATGTTCGATCCGAATAAAAACATAGCTCGCTTATTACGTAATAGAGGTCTTAAATGGTCGTTATACGTCCACTTACTTTAGTGAAAGATCTTTCTTGCCAGTCCGCTATACAGTGTTGTGCATACGTGATTGTACCATTGTGGGTGAAATATTTTCATATGGCAACGCAGTATCAAATTTTAAGCATTATTTTAAATTATAATTTTAATCTCCATTGAGTGTGACAGAACAACCCACTTCGTGTGTGTTTCACCCCCTACCCTTCGGGCCAGCGATCAAATCTTATTACTAATAGAAGCATCCTAAACTAAAGAATTTTGTGGGCGTATTGGTTATTGGCGGGCTAAAACACGGCATTGATTGTTTGCATGTCCACTGATGCCCACACGTAATTGTTATCAGGACATGTTTTCGACAATACGACGCTTGATCAAAAATCCTATTTTCGGGCTGAAGACCCTCGGATTTGCGTTTATCATCATTGGAACGGCGGGTTACGGCACCACTTTCACCAAATATGTGGAACACCAATTTGGCAGAAGTCCTTCGTCAGCTAGCTTCATCTCAGGTTTATTTTCTGTTTAAATATTATTTTAAATACTAGCTTAGATGTTTTCTGCTTAGCGGCTATTACATGTAGAAACGTTTAATTGACGTTTCGCTTCACACCTGTGATCCAACGGTATAGGCATACACAGTAAACGTTAAACATGCATGTTAAAAGCAATAATGTATTCGATAAATGTACGGCGCTTTTTTGTACAAAAACGTAGTATGATACAGTTTATAATGTTCTGAATTGGCTTTATAACGATAACAATCGACCTCCATATAGCTTTATGAGGAGAGCTATATACAATTATAGAGGAAAAAGGTATGGGGAGAAAAATGTTAATTCGTAATTATGAATACCTTGTCCATATGTGTCATACGCAAGACGCGGCTCTAATGTAGAAGTTATTCCGAAAGAAACGGCGGTTCAATATATATACGGTTCAATACATATATACTCTTGGCTAAGGTTGTGTACAATTTGTTGCGTAAAGGTACATCAAAAGTACTGACAAACATGTTCGGTATTATGGTTGGCGGAATGGCAATTCAGTTCTTTCGCCCCTCGCCGCGCAAGGTGGCGTTTTACGTGGCCGCCACCGAGATGATTTATATGCTTGGTTTCGTATGGTTACTGTTTGTCGGATGTCATGCTCCGAAAATTTCTGGGATCGACCTGACCACCTCGCGAATATCTGGGAGCACATATATGCCTCAACGTATAGCTCCATTTCACGAGTGAGTAATGTCAGTACTCAAAATGAATATATAATAGCGAAATATTGCCTTTGGTGCGGACTTACTTAGACGCTACTCAAAAAATGCGTTTGGCAATTCTTATATACTGGAATAAATAAAAATTAAACAGTTGCTTTGCGGGGGACTTTTAACATGCTTCTGTTTACGAATCCACAAGCAGATGTTTGAAAGCCGTATGTTTGCTATACGGCTTCACCGATATCAAGGTGTACTTCCTCCTAAAGACTTGCAAACTGAAATAATTCCTTAGTAACTACATACCATATGAAAAATCATAGAAGTGGTACACGTTCCTTTATTTTACCAAATTGTCTTGTTTAAGGGGCGGCAGATCATCGCTGTGGAATGAGTGCAATACGAAGTGCGGATGTTCGGTAGATGATTTTGCACCTGTATGTTCCTCGGACGATCAAACACTTTTCTCCGCATGTTATGCTGGGTGTCGCTCCTCAAGCGTAGCCTTGAATGGTACTTTACTCGGATACGGAGATTGTGGTTGCATACAGACAGAAACACTGGCGCAGTCCAGTCCAGTTGAAGCGAATCACACGACCGTTAAGACTGGGTAAGTCAATTACTTCTTTTATTTTGTTTAACCGCAGCTGCTGGCGCAAAATTAACCTAAATATTATAGTAAAACTTTATTCTTCTTAAATTTTATAAATTTATTTCCTAAAATTTTATAATCTACCTTATATTAATTTTTACTATGTAAAAAAGAAGAATTTATATTTTATATATGAAACAGACACGGCAGACTGGAAATTCGCCAAGTGCTACGTCCTTCAAATTTAACGCGGTTGCACAACCGTAAACAACATTCATATCTATGCCAAATAATATAAGTTCCGAGCCGTGCATGAAACTCTTGTCATCGGTTCAGCTTTGCAAATATTATATCACACATTTATGCGATAATAAAAGGTAAAGTATATATGTGTCGGGAATTGAGTAGATGCTTATATTAATAACTGGGAATATTTTCAATTTATGTTTTATTGATTTTATTCGTATACGGTACTACAGCTTCTGTGGTCCGAGATGTACCAGCCTGATGTTGTATCTTACGATTACTATCATCTGCCAACTAATCGGCTCAACGGCTCGAAGCGGAAGCATGCTTCTGTACCTGCGCTGCATAGACCCGATCGATAAAAGTATGGCACTGGGGTCAACCTCCTCTTTCATCAATCTTTGTGGTGAGTTATATCATCAATTATTATTCTTATTATTGTTATTATTATTACTATTATCATGGTGATCAGTGTTATGATGTCAATAATCAGATATTTATAGTATAGTCAAATGGTGATACTACGCCATTCTCAAATAATTTCAAGAGATTCTGCATGTATCAGATGGTCAATTAGAGCGCATTTAGGTCTAACGAAACGTAGTTTGGTGATAATCTCCGTTATTTCGATAAAATATAGAAATCAATTTGGCTAAATCTAGTTTTTTTTTCGAAAAGAGAAAACACATGGTTGCACTCTGTATACCTATGTAATGGTACATCAACTTGACTCTTCGTTTGCCATTTATATTGTAAGCTCTTTCTAAATTGAACGGTTATACACAGGATACGGACGCATCGTTTGATATTGAAAAATAGTAGGGTGCTTTTACTCTTCCTTTAATTTAATAAAGGTGAATTTCTACTATTATTATCGCTTGTTTTATTAATAATATTTACCCTGTATACAGAAAGCTCCGTGATAAATTCACGTTTACTTACCTGCAATACCGGATTTCAGCATTCATACCCTACCCACTCATTTATGGGTACGTCTTAGACCAGTCTTGTATACTTTGGAGCAAAACATGTAACGGCAGAAGAGGAAGCTGTAAATTTTATGACATCGATAAGCTAAGGTAGAGAAACACATCGCATACTTTATATATTATTTTGCTGCACTATTTAAACTACAATAGGGACACCCAAATGCAATAACTTACGGCACTGTTTGACGGTACCTCGTCGTCCCATTGTCTGAATGTCACTTCAGGCCGAACCTGTAGAGCCTTTAGCAAGTTTGTATTGATCAATGCAAATATTTGAAGTTATCAGCATTGATGGGTAGGGTTCTCTTAGTTAATTTATTTCTGTGAAAAAACACAGATAGACAATGTGTTAGTGTGTATATTTGCAGATACAGCGTACATTTAACCACAATCGCATTCCTCTTCATCGCTATCATCTGTTACTTCGCTGTTGTATTCTACGCAAATCGTATTCAACACTTCTATAGTGAACCTGGCGATAATGGCGTCAGTGATACATCCGATGGGCCGGATAAGGAAGACAAAAAGGAGAAAAAATCAAAAAATAGTAAGAAAAACAATTTGAATAGTAGAAGTCGAGAGGCCGCACTTGATACACATTTCTGCTAGCTATTCTTTGTTTTTGAGGGCCATATTCCTCTTCTTAAGAGAATCGTATACGGCTATGTCGAGTAGCTGGTTTGAATAATATGTGTCCTGAAAGAGTAGTTGGTTTTACTCGTCCAAATACTAACCTCGCACTTTTTTCGTTAGTTAGTGAAGAATGTGAAGTTTTTTTAAGTGCATAAAATTAATGTTTGCCGATCTGCCCGTCAAGGCATCCTTTACTTGTGTCTAGGTGAAATCTGATCATTTAATGGTTTATGTCGTTATTATATAGAGAAGGTTATTGTCCTTGGATAGATGCCACAGTCTGCTCAGTTGTTGACTGTACTTATATTAACTTTTGCCACTGGCACATTTGCATTCCATAGTACTTCCGCGAATCTCACATGCCAACTTTTTTATTTTTTATTCAATAATATGAAACTGTAATTTCTGTTTTATTTCAGAAAACGGCGAACAAAATATGTGCGGAAAAGTTTGCGATTTCACCCTATAATATGTTTAGCGCCAAATGATGTACATGCGTCTGTATATATATATATATATATATATATATATATATATATAT
>MNPL01002624.1:0-19237 GCA_002081605.1 Tropilaelaps mercedesae
CCTACAATCAGGTCTACGTTGGCCACAGCAACGTCCTACGCCAATCTCGACTAACAGATGACACTCACATAGCGAATTTATGGCTAAACGTCGCCTGCACGAGTCTAGCCTAGCTCCTGCGTCATCTTGGCGTAACGTAGCCGGCCAGTCGTAACGTTAGGGTGGGTACATGTAGCGTAGACGCTGTCGAAGGCCGAGGCCAAATGCGTTGTGTAGCCGTCCAGCCCCACGATCATACGGTCGCGTTGTCCTTGACGGACAGCGTACGAACAGCTGATGGCGAGGGAGCCAGGCAAAGAGAGAGAGAGAGGATCAGGAGGCGGTTTATGAGGTTAGGCTCCGTCCGCTAGTTCGGATAGTTGGGAGTTCACTTTGCGGTTGATTGCCGTTTCTCATTGCGCTAGCGCAGGCGGAACGGAGCAGGTGTCTGGCCGAGGAAAGCCGTGAACTGACGGTGGGACACGCGTCGGATGAATGCGATTCGGCAGCTGCGGTCATCGAACGATATAGTTCAGGTGGGAGACCGCAGAGGACGGAGTGCGTGGATTTTACGATGAGCCCGTTAGTGTGGCCTGTTGTTGTCCGGTGTTGGACTATTAGTCAAGCGGCTATAGACGAGCCCATGAAAGGAGCTTGTAGAGGTTGCACGCACGCACGCACGCACGATAGAAAGCGTGTGGGAGCTCGTTGGAGCTCGTTTGCTTAGGGCGAAACCGGCCTTTGGCAAGTGCTGAATGAGACGCGGGTTTACGTCGGGCTATTCGGCACGCTTATTGTAATAATAATAATAATTATTATTATTATTATTATTATTATCAGACCGGCAACCACCTCAACACTACTAAAGCCGCTGTTTCGGTCGCCGGCTATCGTGTGACGTTGCGCAATGGCTAAAATCGACTCTGGCAAATCGCCGCAAAAACTGATTTTGTTCTCGTTTGAACTGCGACCGGTCCACCTGAGCAGCGGAAACCTACGAGGTGAATAGGGGCTGCATGATAGCAAAGCAAGGAGACGCCGTCAGCTGTTGACAAGCCGTGCCGATAAGAAATGACTTTAATCAACTGTCTACGGCCAGTCTAGACGTGGAGGAATTCCACTTAATAATTGCAGCTCACGCATGCACGCACGCACGCACACGCAACCGCATACGTTGAGAGCAAAGGCAGGGCCCGTATTTAGGACAGCTAAGGATTAGCAGGCAGGCGATCGTGTTTACGGTCAGCCGCTCAGAGCTCATCTCATGGAAGATTGAGAAGAACCTCTCGTGCAGTCCGACGAAGCTCCACTAATTGAGCGCATATGAAGGTCATCCTATGGCACGCATTTCGTTCTCTCAGTCACTTTCCCTAGAGTGAGTCTGATACAATGTTGCTACCACGCGCAAGACAACAGTCCAAACATCAAAGTGTCGACTTGGTGATTGGAACGCGTTGAGATGATCGTCTCCTACCGCGTGTATCCGTGTGTGAGCTGCTTTGCCTCGGACATGCGCCCTGCGCCAGGGGTGGTCGAACGCCCTAGAAAGTATCTAGCGGAGATGGACAATTCAGATATACTATAACTATGTGCATAAGGTTATACCTGCCCCTACTTCCAATAGCTCCAATATGTAGATCTGTGCCGATTTATACTCGGGTGACTGCGATATAGCCAAGCCTATGCAAACATAACCCGCCTCGCTCAAGTATCTTGTAGTAAAAATGATCCCTACCACAAAGACGAGAACGCCCGCACAAAACGCCAGCATCAAAGGGAAGCAGAAAAAATTGACTTCATAGCACAGACCAAAGGTCTTATAGTGAGCTACGGCTAATCATCATTTTTCTGAACATTATAGCCACGCGTATTACGCCTCGAATGCGATGACCGAGTGTCAGCTGAAGCAGGTGCAAGCGCTGCTGGCCGAATACGACCAGGAGCATCTTCTGCAGTTCTGGGATCGTCTGGATGAGAAACAGCGAAGCGAACTTATCGGTAAGACGTCTACTACGAGCTGTCACCTGGTACATTTTCATGAAATAATATAATACCCCGTTTGACACTACCGCGGACTTCTACTAGAAACGGTAGCCGGGGGTGACCTTGGCGTCAGCCGTAGAACATCAGCCGAAGTGGATGGCGATAACCTTCGAGCGCCTCGACCTTTAGGACGGTCTAGTCTTCGAATATTTTTGCAGAACTTCTCGCTTCTTTTCTTTTACAATATAGGTATCACGTCGCTTACATCCGAAGAAAATTGGTAGTGTACCTTTCGTGTGTGATAGTATTATTGGTGTCAGTACTACTGCTACTACTAGTACTACCACTACTACTACTACTACTATTAGTTACAGTTTCTTGCTAAGTCTTTGAGCAAAGTTCAATTTTCAGAAAGAAGAATAGGTAGAACTTTTGGCGAGAGCCGATTTTTAGCCCCGAACAACATTTTGTAGCGATTGTGTACGACGGTCAGGGTTGAGTGATGACCCCAGACGTGCAGCATTGCTTGCCGGTGCGGCGGTGAAGTACTGGAAGTGTTGATTTCCTGTTTCAATCACACCATGTCCGTCGCCTGTAGCCGGCGACAGATAGAATCTGGTCAATTATTTTGTTTGCCGCTGTGTGTCAGCTTTCAGATTGTCGCCTCAGCTCGAAGAAGGTCCTTAAATTTTTGTCGATTTTTGTCTTGTTAAACAAGACAGACTGCCGGTCGGTGGGTCGCGTATTGGAGTGTGGCGGCGAAGGCCGGATCCGTTTGGCAATTCTGTTGAGAAGGACAACTCGAGTGAGGTTCGACCAAACGCCCCCGAGTGATTACAGTCGAGCCATGTTCCCTTGTTTAGTCTGGCATTTCCCCACTGACCATTCACTTTCGGGTGGTTCGTTCATGTGGATTCTTACAGGGCGGAATCCGTTCGTATTAAATCGTATTGTTGTATCGGACCACCCTCTCTTGTTCTCGTGATCGTCTGGCACGCGCTTGATGTCTCGGAAATTTTCTCTACGTTTAGTCACAGTGTAAACTGATTAGATGATTATGATTATTATTATATATCAGCTACCGCCTTGCCGTTCGGCTCTATAGTGACTCCCTCTTAAGAATGCACGCGACCACTCGAGCATCGCTAGTCACCTCACTTCCCTATACGCTGCTTACAGCTGACATCGAGTACGTAGACGTGGCGCGATGCGCGGCCGCTTTCTCCAACGTGATGCTGCCCGGAAAGGCGACGGATAATCTGGACTTGCTGCTCGAGCCGGTGTCCGCCGACCAGTTCGGATCCGTAGCTCGTTCGACGCCCGAACAGCTCGCCACGTACCGCCGAGCGGGTCTCGAAGCCGTATCCAGAGGCGAGGTGAGCACACAACATTGGCTAGATACAGTTGGACCGTAGATTAAATCTCGTGAGTAGCACCCCCCGCGCACTATCGATGGTAGTGACGAGATTAGTTTTCCCATAAACACTCTACAATGGTGTCGTGTATCGTTACATCGTTTATGAGCATGCTGGACTGTACGTGGACGGCATCCCTAGCCGAGGCCATAGCATCTACTATGTTGGTTTCCCGTAGACCAAATACATGTGGGTATCTGGCCTTATCTGGTCCTATTGCAGGTGGCTGCTCTGCTTCTCGCTGGAGGCCAAGGTACCCGTCTGGGCGTTCCCTACCCCAAAGGGATGTACGATGTAGGCCTGCCTTCGGGGAAAACGCTTTACCAGCTGCAGGTAATCCACCGAACTGATGACAAATACGTCTACAGAATCTACTTGAATCGGCTACGGGCTACCGTTACGTAGCTGGTTTCGCCCTGATCTAGTTAGAATACCGCGCGTGTGACGTGTTGAACTATGCCTTAAATAAATATCATCTTCCTCGTCGTTTTATATCGATGTTAGCTTGGTTTGGTACTACTTCGATTATCACTCTAATTAATGGAGATGGGAAGACGAGCTCATACATCGAAAGATCTACCAGTACACTGGTAATGCACATTCACTATTTTACGATCGCTTCGCGCTACTCTTTCAGGGCGAACGACTGAAACGACTTGAGCATTTGGTACAGCAGCAGACCGGTTGCTCGGGCTGTAGCATTCCGTGGTACATCATGACGAGCGAGCACACGAAGGAACCGACGCTGGAATTCTTCGCGAAGCACGGCTTCTTCGGTCTGAACCAAGACAATTTTGTGGTGTTCGAACAGAACATGATGCCGAGTTTCGGCTTCGATGGCAAAATTATCCTAGAGAAGGTAGGCCAGACGGTTGTGACGTCAACAATGTATAGAAACTCCCCTGCCGTCACTGCTGAATGCAGCTTTGTTGGCAGCCTCCTAGTTCAGCCTTCTTCGACGTTACCATTCGATGCCGTTAACTGCCGTAGACAGGCAACCATTACCCAGTCGTATCAGAACCTGTCTAATTTACATGCGCGTGTTGATCTAGCGGAATACAACAGAATTACATACAACGGATTTTTCTAGCACAAATCTAGCTAAAATGGACGTGCCGCTATTGGCACGCCATTACGAAGTTATTTCCCTCCTCGAATGAGCTCTACAGAGGTCCGCTAGGTGTGCAACCGTTTTCAAGTTATCCTGCTCGATTGTTACGTGCGCGTTCACTTCCTTTTCCACTTCGTCGATTGGCATTAATTCATATTTGCTGTATTTCATGGTGCTATGTGTGACGTGAAGCCTCATCGACTCGCATTGAGTCCGGATGGAAACGGGGGTCTGTACAACGTCCTATACAAACGCGGCATTCTGGACGACATGGCTCGGCGGGGTATTAAGTACATTCATGCGTACTGCGTCGATAATATACTGGTGAAAATTGCCGATCCGACATTTATTGGCTTCTGTATCAGCAAAAATGCCGATTGCGCAGCCAAGGTGAGTACAACGGTGTATGCATTCGCAGCACGGCCATCTTCCCCCCATCAAAGAAACCTGGCGATCTGGTTCCTACGAGTAACTTGTTAAATAAAGGAGAGACTTTCGAATAAAGGGGAGACAATTGAAGATACGTCGGACGACATTAAAAGCGATGGCTGAAAAGTTCACATGAAACGTGCATATGATCAGCCTGCTAAATGAATACTTGTGTAGTACTTTTTATCACAGGATGTAAATTAAGAATACACTCTACCATGCCAATTACTTTATGTGGTGCTCCACTGGAGCTAATCACAATAAAGGTGAACTTGAGCCCGAACCAAAATACAGGACTACGCTTACTATTCGCAGGTCGTTGAGAAGGCATCTCCTACCGAAGCTGTCGGGGTTGTGTGCAAGGTTGGTGGTTGCTATCAGGTTGTTGAGTACTCGGAAATTTCGGCTAAAACGGCACAACGACGCAATTCCGACGGCCGACTGACTTTCAATGCTGGGAACATTTGCAACCACTTCTTTACTCTGGATTTCCTAAACAAGGTTTCAGGGTGAGTGTGACTGAGGTTCGTTTTCAAGCCAAACAGATAAATCAATACCGTATTCGGCGGAATAAAGCCGCAACTCCGTCAAACGTAGGAAGCAATTTTCGCCACGTAACTATCGACCTAGAATATTTTAACGTTTTTTGCACTTTATTTACTTTTATCAACAATCCATGCTTGATAAACCGTTAGATGGTACTTGCCAACGTTCTTCGCGATCCTTAAGTCAGTCTCTGTTACCCTGATTTCCTGGCATCTTCTTTTTTTATGCCGCATCTTCTCCACCCCTCAAACCCACTGTCTCCTGCCCACCCGGTATCCCACCTGCACTGTCACATCGTTCATGTGTTTGCAAACATGTGTCACTCCAATAACAACCTTACATTGACCGGATGATTCGTCGCAACTTGATTTCCCGCCTACGATCTCCTTCCCGTATACTGCCTGTTTACCTGCGATGCCCCTGCGTGACACTACATCCTCTTGTGTCCTTTTCTCTCTATCTTCGGTACCCATTGACCCTCCGCGCACCCATTGACCCTTTGCCTGCAGCATGGCGGCCTGCATGAAGAAGATAGATATCAACGGCAACGAAGAGGATATCAGGTAGTGGAACGGCGTTAGTCATGTTTCTTGCGGGATAGATTAGATTTTTTGTCTAATTCACCGTACCTGACGACAGGAACCTCTACGAGGTCCTGATATATTTACTCATCTCTGTTGGAGTGCTTCAATTAAGGTTTTTTTTTAGGTTTTGCTATATGAGTCAGATTTTCTGCCGGACCCGTAGTCAAAAGGGCGTTTTCCTTTTCACTTTTCTATTTGTAACACATATTCTTTGTCAATTGCACAAAGCAAGGAGAGTGAGAAGCCCAAATACTTCCTGCACTGTGTGCCTCTGTGTCTCCACTGTGTACACGTACGCATTGGCTAGACCCTGTTCCTACATGCCTATATGCTGTCTTCAGCCATCTGCCATCTTGATTGATTAACGCCGTTTTTTTCTGTCCAAACAGCAAGAAAGCCCTGAAATACCACGTCGCCAAAAAGAAGATCCCACACGTCAACGCAGCGGGCGACTACGTCAAGCCTGACAAACCAAACGGGATCAAGTTAGAGATGTTTGTCTTCGACGTCTTCGAGTACGCCGAGTGCGTACGCTGTTTTCCATGTTTTATTTACTTGGAACGTTTGTTTGCGGTACTGTTGTTTGTCTGCCGGCTAAGGGTTGTTTAGCTGATGGGGAATTGACGGCGTATTCGCTTTTTGCTGGCGGGTAGACACGTGTTGAATGTAGGTTTGTTCCAAAATATGCCCACACTTGTTAATGCAGCATTATATTGATAGGCCAAAAGTTGCTGTGATGCACGGAAATAACCTGTAGGGTGAACACCATGTGCTCTGAAGGCCCTGTGAGTTAGTCAGGGCACATATTATTCAAACCAGTTAGCAGTGTAAGTGTTAGTCATCGAACCGATGAACCGTATATTTCTGGGCCGTCGGATGCTGTCATTCAACTGACAGAGCTATTGATTTATTTCAGCTCCTTCGCTGTATGGGAAGTGCTCCGGGAAGATGAGTTCTCACCGTTGAAAAACGCCGACGGTGCCGAAAAGGACACGCCAACCACGTGTAGGCACCATCTCTTCGACCTGCATCACAGGTGCTTTGCAGACTTGTCTAAATCGTAGAACAATTCTAAGTATATATCTCGGGTCCCGTCGGGTGTCGCGCTGCGATGATTAACTCAGTGTCCCTCTACCAGGCGTACGTATTCGGAGGTCACGTCACTAGGAGAGAGGGCCAAAAATATCGTTTCTTCAAGTCTCACTAGGTCGTTATAGTACTTTCTCTCCCAGTCTTCAGATCTACGTCCTCTCATTGCGTGTCATGCGTGCTTGGTTAGTGACAGTCAGCAGTGGATTGAGTCCTTGCGCTGTAGGCTAGGCGTTGAGCCCCAAAAGCAAACAAGAATACTAACTGTGGTGCACACTTTGTAGGTACATCTTGAACGCAGGAGGCACGTTTGTCGATGAGGACGAAGCTCCTATTGCGTTAATTCCTCCGTAAGTAACACTTCTTTCTTATTTTATTGGTTTTTTTTAGTTTGTTTTTCGTTTCCTTATGCGGCAGTGAGCTGGACAAGTTTGCGTTGCTTCTGCTTGAATCACGCACTGTCCCTTGTGACACGCAGGGTTGCACGGGGAACGGTTGTCGAACACTTTCTGGCCAACTATTTACGTTATTAATTGTAATGTGGTTATATGGGCATCTCTAGACTTCGGTGTGTATTCTGTTCGATATATTGCGTAGGTATAAGAAACTTTCAAATCGTTGATACACAATAGTAGCACACGTTATCGACAATTTTACTAGTGCTTAGACTGTCGCGGTTTCGATGTTACTGTGCCGCCCCTATCAAGCGCACAACCAAAAGTCTACAGATCGATGCCTGTCTCTTTGGCAACTCGCTCTGGGATAGTCAAGTTCTTCCTTGACGTGCGGTCCTTCCCTAACTTGTTTTCATTTCATTCGGTTTTGCTGGTCCATTACCTTCGTTCTTATTTTGCATGGTCCGTATGTTGCCTCGTGCGTTTGTTTCTCCTTTGTCTCCGTTTTCTCGTTGCAGCACAATTAACGGCACCACGAAAAGGTACGTAAGCGCTTTGCTGTTGGTTCCTTGTTTTTATTATTCTGAGAAGAAATCTCGGAAGATGGAACATCTTTTTACGACGTCGTGAGACGATATTTGTGCGACCTAGGACAACGATAATTATTGAATTTGGCCTACTGTTTATTGTGATCTGTCCAAAGGGCTACTCTTATTCCGGACGAATTTGTTTTTTGCTTTTTTGAGGTGTTCGGTGTTCTTTCTTTGTTCCCGATCCTCTAAAGCGGTACTTCTTTAGAGCAGAGAGTTAGAGAACCTTTAGAGACACACTGACTAGCTAGGAAAGTCATTGGGGATAAACGTTACTGAATGAGTTATAACAGTGTTTTAGAGAATGAGTCATAAAGTCTGAGGATAAAGCGATGATTTCATGTCGGGATTTCAGTGAGAAGGATGCCCATGAACCCATCGTGTGTGAGATCTCTCCGCTACTCTCGTACGATGGCGAGGCAAGTTTCGTAAATCGTTCATTTTAATACTTTACTTTTTACTACAAGAGAATTTACAGCTTTTTTATTTTTGTAACATTGACGTCTTTGGGAACGGTATCGATTTTCTTAGAAGCCCCACTACCTAGTCGATCCTTCTGGACTTAGTCGAAAGCCCAATGATATCAATCTAAACGCGGTAGAGTCTAATTGGTAATTTTACCATTGGCAAACGTATATTAACACCTACATAGGCCTATTGCTGATCCGCTTATTGATAACTATTGTCGTAACCACCTTTAGTCAATAAATATAATAAATTACGCCCGTAGGCGAGTTCTATAGCTACAAATATTTGCAAAAAATAGTTTAGAAAGACCTTCAATATGGCCGTCCTTTCTCATGAATAAAAATACGTCATTGACTTGGGCTGAATGCAAAGGCCTCTCTTCGTTTCAGGGGCACACACTTAATCGATCAATTCTGTTTTGTTTAGGGTCTGGATAGGCTCGTCAAGGGGCAGAAGTTGCGGGTGCCGTTGCACCTATCCGAAAACGCAAAGAACTGCTCGAATGGAATTCACTGACTCCTTACCGACAATCCTGAAGCATCGATTCAACAGGAGAACATCCACGACTACCTCAGTAATGCTACGCTGTATCGAAGTCGCTTTCAGATATCGGGGTTAAATTAAACCGGGGCCGTAACCAAACCAGCGAAAACTGGCCCTCTCTACATAAAAAAGCGTGTTTTTACTTTTCTCATGAAAATTTCGAAAGTACATGATTTTTCTAGCGCAATGTATCGTTTCTGTGGATTAGCACATTACACCTGAACTGATGTCCAAAGAGGAGCTAATATCTCAACCAGAATAAACTTTTAACGGTTTCGGTCGGGTCAAAAACGGGTTTGTCAATCGCTATAGAGAACGATGAGGAAAGAAACTGGGAAGCATCCATGGTCATGGTAGATACATTCATGCGACAGACATGTCCAATGAGTGGAATTCCTTGCCAGTTACTAAAATGCGAGACGTTAGGGAAGAATTTGACGATGATGGCATGGAAACCACTCTGCCCATAGAAGGTGTACTGTGAGACGGCTGTTGGATGCGGTGTTTGAATCGTGGAGGGCAAATGAGTCAGTTTTGGCATATTAAAGTAAAGCTGTATTGGTAATAGCACCCGGATGTGATTCGGCGTTAGCGCGCGTGTTTGACATGTGTGAACGGGTGAACCAGGTATGAAAAAAAGCTGTGCCGTACAGTACACGGCCAGCGCTACATTTCTACGTGGCTTTCGGAACTGCAAAGACCGATCGGCCAGACTTAGCTGCTCCTCGTACAATGAACGCGTTACAAAAAGTTTACCACATCCACTTTTCAGGAATTGCGATTCAGAATCGCGGTTTTTATATGTTGAGCAAATATTTCTCGATAGGGTATCCTCTCAACTACATGGGATAAATACGCCGATGGTTGGGAAGTGACGTAGGAATTTATTCCGAAAAAGATTTATAGAAACAATATGTTAGAGCGAATTGTTGGAAGAAGATCGAGCAACAAACGTGGTTTTGCCTGAATTGTCGGCGAATATATATATATATATACATATGTATATATAAAGAACGCTATAAAGAAAGTTATTCTGCTACGACAGACTCAAAATAATGCAGGTTTAAAGGGAATGTTCAGCATGTCATACATAAAATATAAAGGCATATATTCGCACTTTTCTACACGACCGTAAATATAATCTCGTTTCGTAACTAAGGTTGCTGTCGTTTACGAAAACATGTTAGGCACACTTATAGACGACTTCGCGTAATGTCTCATCATAAAATTATTGTGAATTATTTTATAAACGAAGAAATAACTAACCAACAATGCGGGGTCGAGCGAGAGACTAACGTGATTTCGAACTAGAGAACAACGTGAATCAATACATCGCCGACACACGAAAAAATAAAAAGGCGAAACAGATTTGTAACAACGAACAGAATGTTTTCATTTATTGACCACATAACCAGAGGGGCTTGCTCACGCTGAAGTTTGTCCCAGATTTAACCATGTCCCAGTTCCGTATTCTTGTAACGGCTACAGCGATACATTCTTCTTTCTCGACGATTAGAGTGATTCAACACGGACTTATGACGGGCCTCTGACAAGATCGAAGTGTAACTTCATGGTTTTGTGTTTTCTTTAATCCGTCTGTTTCGATAAGCTCTTGTTTATTATGCTTTAGACAGTTACTCGTACGATGTGAATGGAATGTCAAAAAGCATTTTTCATTGTTTCCCAGGTAAATGAAAAATATTTTTTTCCAACAACAGGTGAAATCGTAAATCATATTACCCGATATTTTCTTACATCGAATGCTAAAACAGGTGATAGCTGAATAAACTTGTCTTAAAATAAAGAAATAGGGTTGCCTATATGTTCATAAAAGACAGGTGTGGCCATAGACTCATCGAGAAAATCGGGTCATCATCTAACCGTAGATCGTTGAGCCTTTCTAAGCATATCGGATTTTTACTTGATCAGCGGTGGGAGCTCTCTTTGCCTTAAGTGAACGCCACAATACGTCTCCATCTCAGCTTTACGCATTTCTTCTCAGTGGGCGAGGACTTCGAACTTCCAACTCTGCAACTTCGCAGCTGTCCAAACTCAGTAATTGGAACTGAGTATTTTTCTATACCCTATCCGTATGGCACAATTCAGACCCCCTCGTCGTCTTTTATTCGGTGTTCTCACTCCAGACGTGTTGCACTCATGCCGAAAGCACCGGCTTCTCATATTGACGTTTTCCTACCTCCCATCGCTAAGCGGCACGTAGAAATCCAATTTGTGGCCGTTCAACGAAGGAGCCAACGATGCTGGCGGCAAGAAGCTCGGTTCGAGTGAATGGCATCGTTACTTTGACGGGTAGGCGTCGTGTGATGAGTTGAGGCGTAGATACAAGGTACTGCTCGACCTGTCGGTTATCCGGCTCGAGAGTTGTTCGGAAGTGAGTAGGGGTTGAAGTTTCGATGTGGGCTAAACGTTTTAGTTTTTGGCACAGTCTGGACGAGAGGCCAGCACTTATTACCGAGACAGGGATAAAATCCGCGATGTGTGCCAGTTCATCCGGGCTACCACACAGAAAATGCAAAACAATTCCATATACAAATTCTTGCGCCTAGCCTTATGGATAGATTTGGAAAGTGGTCGTTCTCCGACGACAATAACATGATTATTCGTATGCTGAACCGGCAAATTGCACATACCCCTGAACTTATAGTAAGTGCCGTAAAACTCAGATAAGCTTGGTTGTTTTCGCCTATCAGATGTAGTACAGATGCATGCGTGCCAAGTACGAAGTAGCGTGTCTAGGCGATTTTCAATCGTTATCTGAAGTAGGCGCCTTGTTCTAGATAGATTGTCTGCGTCTACCATATGTTAGTGAACTTCATCGAATGGTATCGTATATCGAGCATTGGTGTTCGAAGAACTGTGCCGCTGACGAGAAAGATATGCGACAGCACAGTGGCAGTATTGTTCGTATCGGAAACTTAAATGAAATTCTCTCAATTGCTTGTGCAGGCCTCTCTTGTGCCGTCATCTGGCTGGGATGCGTTTTGGTGCCAAAAACTGGAGGGCAAGGCATGATGGAGTACGCTGACAAGGTCAAAGTGGCCTTTTCGAAGGGTCGCACGGCGATGCGTGTCGCTGCAAAATTTCTGCCATGTTTCAAACTAGTTTCCGAAATACAGGACAACGTAAGTGCAATGACGCTGTAACCAATTTACCACCGACTGAAGTCTCAGAGTCGGGTGCATAGCCGCTTTTTACGATTGAGTCTCTTCTTTAAGAACGGTCTTTTTTGGGGCATATGCACTGCGTCCCGTTGCGTCCTAAGTCGTAGTTCCTAGAAAAAGCAGAATTGGGTGAAAAAGAAAGGCATTATAAAGTCACCTTGCATCTCGGTCCGTAGTTAGTATGGGGCAAATGAGGCGACTAGAAACTGTAAGATGGCGGACATGTGTAATATGCGCGCGTGTACTACATACGTGATGATATAATGATAAAGTGTCGATCTGTCGTTGTTTATTCTTCATTCAGATGAAGAAGGTCGGCTATAACTCGAAAGGCTTGAAATTATGTTTCGAGAAGGCAATACCCAAAGATGAAGAAATCCTGGGAAGAGAAAATCAGGAAATAACGAAAGAGGAAATCCGCGATAAGGTAATTACGTGTTCGTGCGTTTTTAGGCGAAAAAATTAAGAAGAGATTGAGCCAATGATCCACGGTTTCTAGGAGAGAGAATAGGAAGAGCAATAATATCTACATTCTGATAAGCGTCTTAACTCGTTCGTGCCCATGAACACAGAACGGTGATCCAACTATAACGTTTGAAGGGCCATCGAGGTCTCACAGGGGGAAGATTCTATTGTAGCGTCCATCCTGCGCGTTATCAAATATTCTTAATTGTTATTATCACTATTATTGATAATAAGAATATTTTACTGTTTTTATCCGTTCGTTCTTCCATAATAGGTCAAAAGCTGCATCACGAGTATGATTGCGGTAGCAAGGGTGAGTAATTTGTTATTACCACAAATAATAATAATTCTTATTATTGATAATTCATTGATTTGCAGTGGCTGCCAGGGCTGCAAAAGGGTATAGCCTTTTCCCGCGCCCCACTCCGAATAGAGTATTTTGAACGGTGCCAATTACAACTTAGCTGCCTGTATAACATTATAGTCCTTTTGGCCGTTCTAGCGAAACGATGCAGTCATCTATTATCACTATCATTACTACTTCCATTGTAGCAGGACGTCTCTCCGATAGCAGGACATCTCCGCAGTTTCCTACAACTTACCGCTTGTCCTTCTTCCACGAGCCGAGAACGATTCGCAACCCGACCTGACATAGCTTGACGCCTTCCAACATGCGTTACTACTAGTAACTCACATCAATAAAATGTTCCACCGTCTATGTTTTCATAGTGTTGCCGATTGAGTAAACAATAACGGCTGGCGTCTTGTGTGTTGCTGACTTAATCGCCAGATGTTTCTCGCTGGTCGCCGTCCCTGCGATTCATGTGAGGCCAGCACGGCGCGCAGACTCTCTATTTGTGTAAGACGTATTAAGGCATGTTGGAAAACGACATGTCGGTCCGGGCTGCGATCGAATCGCTGTCTAAGCCAATATTTGCACCTAAAGACCGCAGCAAAATCATGGGAACGTGGCTGAAAGCAAAGCGTTCACATCTGTAGCTACTTGTATGGTCTATCAACAGGGCAAGGACGACGTGGAGGACGACATGCTAGCCGATGTGAAGGAGTGCTTTATGAACGCGGCGCAGTCCCTGAGCAGCTTTGCTGGGGACAGCGAAAGAGAAGGTGAAGCTGGCGGAGAACGAGAGACTCGTTGAGGGGCAAAGGCCCTGGCGAGAAGACGCTTGTCCCCGTGGGGGGCAAGAGATATCGAAGCGTGGAGAAAACGGGGTACCTGTCGAGATTTACTCTACCGACTCACGGAGTGGATAAAGAAGAGGCGACTTATGCTGAAATCAATAAATGAGGACATCAATCACACGTTCAGCCTGGGTAGGTTTTCGCGCTACGGAGGTGAAGAGAACCGTGTCGCTAGAACTATATCGCCGTCAAATCAAGCCATGCGTAGAGGAATTGAGACTGAAGATTGCTACTGATAGTGTGACCGTTGGAGACACACTGTGTTGTGTCTAGCATCGTAGACTATTGCAAACATATTTTATCCCGTATAACTGGAGGATCCGGTTACGTGAGACAAACGGAGGTAGATTCGTGTATGCTTAATCCTACACGTTCGACTCCTCGAAATTGACCAGCGACATGAAACTAAAGTGATCTTTGGTTGTTTCAGAAAGAAACTCCAAAGAGATATTTTTTTACAACATTTGATGCGTAATACAAAGTGTGTCTTAGAAGTCCTTAATAATTGTCAGTTACTCATAAAATCTCTTGCATTTCTTGTAATCCTTTTTTTTTCTAAAAGTTTACATGATTGAGTTTTTTCTGGTACTGATTGTCATTATTTTTAATACGAATATTTCCAAGTTCAAACTGACGCACATACACGCACAAACATGCAAAATAAGATTGTATGCTTGTGAAATATTTCACTTTTGTTTGGAACTTAAACTCACAGAACTAAAAATATAATTGACAGAAGTCTTATTGAACTTTCGTGAACTAGGACACAGTTTTTGAAAAATATTTAAACCTTTCGACGAACGCGAAAAAATGCACAACTATCACATCTGCGCTGCACGAAAATCCTCACGTGCTCAACGAACAGTTGTTATGCCAGCCATACGTTACGCCTGAAGCGGTCTGTTTTGCAGAAGCGCCATGATGACAAATTTTCCGAAGACGGCGAATGACAAGCACTACCGTCAGATGATAATCGATTTTACTTGAGTGTAAATGGATAATGCCAACGTGAGAATGCCATCGAGAGATTTAAAGTTCTAAGAGAAAAGTCTTTCGGGCTCGTATAACTGATCTCAATTATATGCAAACAAAAATCCAAATTACGCCCTCTTTAAAAAAAAATGTCGATAAACTACAGGCGATTTTATGAATGTTCAAAGATAGGACATGACTTTTAAAACACGTGTTACGGCTACTATCAGGTTTGCTCAACGAATATGACGTTGAATTCACATAAACAACAACTGTTATTTGGCTCTAAGTGATTATCGTGACTAGCCACCCTATATTCGGAGTCTGCCACAGGATGAATGTCCAAGAGAAACAACTCCCTCTGTCTCCCCTCCTCCACCACCTCGTTCCACCTCTCCCTCTCTCTCTCTCTCTCCTATCCCCATCACGAAACATAAATAGATCCCTCATTAAACACATCCGACCATGCCACGTCGACTTTGCTATCAGTTATTACCTCCTCTAACCTACGCCGAATCTGTTCTCGTCAAATAACTATAGTAAGTTCCCACATGTAAAGTCCACACATGTAAATCCACCACTTTGTGCAGACAGGTATTTTTATTTAGTACTTTCTAAATATCTTTTTTAGCAATATTAATAATAATAATAGTAATAATAATAATACATTTCTATAAGTCAGTTTTATATGTCACTATGGGTTGGAAGTCATGCACCGTAGGTGATACTCTCAAACATTGTCCGGGCCACAGCTGCGATGTCGCCAGCAGACTCAGCAGTTGTTCATTCCACGCCGCAAATCGCTCATGTTAGTAGCAATAATAATGCTTTCTTCACTACCCATTGATGGTCGCCAGTAACTAATAAAAAGTACATATGCATTGGGCCCCGATAAGCATTGCCGACAAGAACAAGCGCCATCGCAGAGGTCAAAAGCAGGAGCTGCAAAACGACGAACACAATGTTCTGTGCCGAACACAATGGGTTCTAATGTTCCACGAAGCCTCGCCACAATATTCCGCCTTGAAGTTTGCCGGGGTACGTCCATCACGGGGCTAACAGTTCTCACAGACCCTGTTCGATTGAGTTAGAAAAAAGGTAACTTCGAAAATAGCCCCAGTAGAAGCCACTACCCCTATGACAACTTCCTGGGTTCCCTTGCCACAGTAATTTCCCTCAACGTCCTACCTCTGTCTTCAACACTTCACAGGTTTGCCCCCCCTTCCGTTCCCAGCATGCGCTCCACTTGTGATCGACTGTAGCAGCAACAACGACACGCAGACATGTCAGATTTCCCTGTGCTCCGTTCAGATCTGACGGAACAAAAGACTTTGCTAGAACGACGATAGGGGAAACAGAGCGAATAAAATGAATCGCGCCAGTGTAGGTGCTTTCCGATATGCGGAACAATAGACAAAACACAGTACAATTACTGGCGCCACGATTCCATAGCACGTACGTGCCATGGTGTAGGCTATCAACAGCATACGGACGCGTGTATGCTCGATTTTGGGGCTCCTCGTCGAACAAGGTTCTTGCACATGGTTCCCGAAAGCGCACGGTAAAATAGGGTGATCAAGGCCTGAGGGAATGGCAGTAAAGAATGAACAGCGACATCGCCTACCCTAGCTTGGAAGAATCTCTCCTGTTTTCCTAGACACCCAAATGGCACACCTTCGCAAAGAACATTCAAATCGACGTATTGCCCTGAAGGAACGAAAACTTGTCAATTCGTCGCAACATTATTCTCTAATGACTCTCCGTTACGCTCGCTATCAGAGGAATACAGCTTCGGGCGCAGACTGCCTTTGTACTTAGCACTTCGTAGAGCCGATTCACCTGAGCGGCGTACGATGCCTTGCTCGGATTGACTGGCCTTTTGGGAAATAGCTTACAAATCAGGAACTTGATCCACAACCCGTTGGTCTCAGGTCTGGCCGTACGATATCCGCCATTACCGCCGACGAGCTCGTGCTGTTCGCGGTACGTCTTCCGTTGCATGTTGCGGCCCTCGAGAATCGACGAACTGAATGACGTGTACAGCGTCTCGTCTACGACGAGTCTACTCATACCGTAGTCGATGAGGGCGACCTTCTTTCCGAACGAGTTCACCCAATGGGACCTTCCTTCGACGCGGAACTCGATCAAGGAGTTAGCAGGGCTGCCATTTCTGATGCTGGGATAGTCGCTGACCACGAGGTTACTCAGGTGCATGTCGCGATGCTCGAAGTCGAACGCCGCCTCGGCGGCCGCTAGTCCCAGGGTGATCTGAAGGACAATCGAGCATTTCTGCGCCGGAGTCAGCACCGGTAAAGTGGATTCTAGTTCGACACCGTCGTACGAGGTGAAGAACACGATGAAGTACTGGTCCACAGGACGTTCGGTCGGTAGCGGGTGCTCCGCCTCGCCAGGGTTGTCGAGGGCAAATTGCTCGCAAGCAGCGACCATCTCGGGAGTGTATTGGCCGCGCGCAAGATGCAGCCCCTGAAGGCCGATGAATGTCGGAGCCCGGTTGATGTCACTCTCCAGGAGGTTTCTAGCGACAAGGCATGGTAATATCAAGATGTATTATCTGACGAATCCTATTATATCCAGATTTTGATATGCGTGCAATAATAATAATAACCATCGTTACTATGCTACATCGTTCCCATTGTGTTTTTACCGTAATAGAATGTTATTTCGAACGTAAACCTTTTCAAGTGTCAAAAATATCCAATACTGATAAGAACAGACTCCAACTTAGAGTAAAAATGCAAATCATATATATATCCATATATACTTTCGTATCTATTAAATCGCACAGTGGCATTTACGTGTCCTATCGTATCGCCTTACCTTCCAGCGAGGCTCATACACATTTCAGGCAAAAGGTCCTCGAATCTAGGCTGGCCATGTTCTCCCACTGGCACGACCTTGATGACGTACGCATGGCCAGCCAGCGGCTCGACTTTGGTTACGCAGAACACTTCCGAAAACGAGCCCTCGCCTATTTTCGCCGCAACTTCGAGGTCCCAAGAATTAAGCAAATAGGTGAAACTCACTGGATATTCGGGCACCACTAGTGGAAGTACCTGCAAGCGCGAGCACGGAGTCTCAGAAAATTGATAAAACTCAACATGCATAGGTTTTCGATTGTTTAGTGAAAACCAAATTGCTGATCAGGGGTAACAAGATCTGACAGGTGAGCGCCAAAAATCAGGGTGCCCAGAACGATATGCAGTCAAGCGACAATCGTTTGTTTCCTATTGTTGTTAATTGACTATTCTGGTTTTTCATAACTGACTCACAAGACTTCGACAAAATTACCGGTGAACCCGTCGATCTGAGGACTATCCGGACTATCGCTACATATCGAGTTAATGTAGCTCTCTGTTGGAATATGAGCAGGTGGAGCACCATCCTAAACACGTGGTCGCTTGTCAATCTACAGTCAGTGCGCACTTTCAGCAAGTTTCCCACATACATTTTGTGGTAGCGGCCGCATTCATTTCAATACAACCAAATATACACTTGAAACTTGTCGATCTCCGAACGCCAATTTACAACTGTTTGAAAGAATATTCTTACAAACAAATTGACTGATTTTTCCCTTGAAAAACGCCACTAAAATCAAACTTAAACAGAGAAAAGATTTCAAACATATGCGGTGATTCTAAAAATGGTCGTTAGACAGCCAATAGATGTATTACCTTTTCATACTTGATCCTTTCGAGCTGAACGTAGCACGGTTTACATACGCTATGCTGGGAGTGTCTTTCCTTTATTCGAGTGAAGGACCTCCGGAAAAGTGAAGCCACACTGATGTGAGAGAAGGTAAACGATGACGGCCGCTGTGAGGATTTTTTCTTAGGTGAAATACTGGGCGAGCTCGGCCCGAAAGGGATTTCACTAACGATTGTAGTCAGCGACTGGTCCAACCCGGCAGCCGATATATCCGACGCAGAGGCCGCCAAAGTGCTCGGTTGGTCGGCGTCGCCACCTTCAGATTTTCGGCGTTTTTTCGGTGAGTTAGCTCGAGTTGTGGTGTTTGTTTTTGTCCCCTTTGGCGGGCTACGTTCTATGAAGTCACTAGTTCTCGGTTTCTTAGTCGCTGGTTCCTTTGCACTTTTTGCGGATTGCTCGGTATTGATTTTCGACATCGCCGTACTTCCATGACTAGGACTGCAAACCATGGAAATTCAATACTGGCACCAATTAATTCGAAATAGCTTGATTTAAACATATTTGCACCAAGGCGGTATATATATATATATATATATATGTATATATATATATATATATAT
>MNPL01002625.1:0-34192 GCA_002081605.1 Tropilaelaps mercedesae
TATACACGTATATATACATATACATATATATATATATATAGATATACATATATATATATATATATATACATTTATTATGGAATTATTTTTTGCGGATATGGGTGGGTACAGAACTACACATCTACACAAATGCAGGTGTAAATCGACGCGTTACCATAATGTTTCAGTGGCATGGCCGAAAGACATGTCGGCTCCTTGGTGTGACCCAGGTGGGGTGGGGACCCAGGGCCAAAGTGTTTCACTTATTGCTTGTTGTTAGCATGAGAAGTGTTCTTGTCGAAGATCGCACGCTCCTAGCGAATCTGGCCTTATTTATGTCACGGCTGTTGCGTAACATAGATGTATGAGTTTATTCAGTGTGAATAAATAGGCCATTAAAGTCACCTGTCGGTCATTAATGTTTTTCTGTATTGTGATTGGTGTTAACGAGAATCATTTGTCATACGACTACTACGATATATGTACGAAGCCTGTCATTAAATGGTTAAGGTATTTTACAAAAGCATTATAGCTCTTGAAAGGCTAGACAATAATAGAATTAATAACTATTTATTCGAAAACGTACAAGTTTTGTCCTTACTCGAATCTGATATTCCTGTAAACTTATTGTGACCATTGATTTCTACAGTAGCTTCCGCTGTCCTGAATAATATATTTTTTTTTTAAAGTTGACCGTCAGCCAACATTTAACGTCCACGGTAGCAGTTTTTACATTACTTCGTAAGACGGACCCTATATAAATGTAAATGTGCACCGGCGGGGATCGAACCCGTGCACACTTCGTAAGACGGACCCCATATAAATGTAAATGTGCACCGGCGGGAATCGAACCTGTGCACCTACAGTCTCCTCCAGTCGCAAGGCGCATACGAATGCACCAAGCCACCGATCTCGACTGGCCTGAAGATTAGCGCGCAAGTTGCGCCCTGCGATGAACGCATTGTGCTGCTGCAGTGACCCAAACGGGCGGCTTACCCAAATACCAATATGTTTTAGATATTGACAACATCAAATTGAATAATGAGAAGATACTAAAACACTACATGGTGACGATAGCAGTTGCTAGTGTAGTCTAGGATATCGCACAAGCGCGTCATTTTTATTAACAAAATCGAATAAACAACGTTTAAATAGATCTGTCATCTTGCATTTTTTCTGTCTTCCTTTCTCGCAGTGTTTCCCGGTGAAGAAAGGAATCACATGTAGTTCGGACAATTAAAATATTACAGGCTTTCAACTCGTTAGAGGTGGTAAAAGTCACGCAAGCGAATTTAATGAACGCAGAGGGAAAGAACTGCCGCAGCGCAAGAAACGAACAGAGTGGCCCCACAACGTTGCACACTTTGCTTGCATCAAAGACCTCTGGTAAGTGATGTAATGCAACAGTCTTTCTAGTCCGGCAGGTAACCGGAGGAGTTTTAGCGTTAGTGAGTATGAGTCCCGAACTATTCCGAAATTGTAATCTGAAATATACGCTCCAGATGTTTCTTTAGTGACAAAGATTCGTACGGACGATGTGTCCCGGGATGAAAGCTAATGAATAGATTCTAAATTTAGAGGAAAAATAGTACGCATTATGCATTTCATTTTTCTGCTCTTCTTTAGCATAGCACCTAAATTAGACATGTATATACATGGACATTTCATATACCCATTGCCTGCTAATTCCGATATATTATTATTTATATCATCATTTACTCTCATACTATCATGATCATCATTATACTAGTGCTCTGTTTTTATTTTCATTATTCTCCTTTGCACCTTTTCAGACCTTATTTTTATTTCCATCACCACCGGTACTACAATTGTTCGCATTAACGCTAGCATTCTCCTTCGAGCGGCCTGTTAGCGCCCAAATGTTTCATTATTTTCACTCCATTTCTTAATCTCCGCAAGTTGCCGGTGCCTTTTTTCGTTACACTGATAACAGCTCTTCCTAGTTATGCTTGAAAGTTCAGCTATCACATCAATGTTTCGCGTTAGTTCGTAATCCCTGCTTTGTTTGCCTATCGCAGCACGTTACATTCCTAACTCAGCTGCACGTCGCTATGGGTGAAAACGTGCCCTGGGTGTCTGCACGACGCACAGAACAGCATCAAGGCTCTAAAGTTAGAGTGAAATGCCACACTGCATTTGTTCTTCATGGTAGCGTTTGTTCTTCATGGTATGTTCTGGACATCGTTGTTACAGGATATCTGTAGCTTGACGATGTTTTAACTCCTCCGTGCAGTTGCATCGTTTTCTAGGACTTTCTCCTCCAACCTTCATCGGCCCGTTCTGAGCAGTGTAGACAGTTGCAGATCTAGAAGTGACCCACTGATCTACGCCCACAATGACGCGGTACGTAGACAATGACAACAGTGTTGAGCAAATCAATGCTAGTCTAGCGGCAGCCTGAAAATAGGCTTTTCTCATATTTTTTTATGAACTAAGAAAAAAGGTGGCTAAATAGAATTAACGGTAGCTAACACGACATATCAGAAGCATGAACCCGTCAGGAAAGGAATGGCAAGGATTGGCTGTCTCATACTTGCGTCCTGGTTCGTCTGCGTCAGATGACAATGAAAAAAACACCCCTGACCAATAAGACACTACCATGAGAATGGAAAATCAAATTGCAAATGAAATACTCTCTCTGTGCCCACCCAGTGGTACTGATAGTGCTTGACAAGCAACTTGGTAAAGCGATCTGCCTTTGATGACGAATACCGTTAGAAAGGATGCGTTTGAGGTGGATCGCAACGAGTAGTTTCTGGCTGCAACGTCTATGAGCAACTAGCATCCTACTAACACTTCCTCAACTGTGCCATTGCCTCTGTAGCCCTACGGCGCTGGTGGAATGTTGACCTCAATGGCAAACCGAGATCGTCAAAAACGCGTTAATCCGTCAATTTCAGATAGTTTCTTTGTGATACGATCACACCACAGCTAGCCAGCTCACAGGACAATTAAGTTAGGCAAGACAAGTTGACTGTGCGATTGAGTCAGTTCTGGCCTTGGGCTCTGCGGCGACGCAATATGGCGGTCGGTCCGATGGGAGGCACTATGGTACAGCTGGTCGGGCCGGCCGCCGACAACAAGCGCTTACTATTACCATTATGGCAAGCAATCATCAGAGGGGGGGATCTGTGAGAATCGCCCTCTCCCAGCGGGCGCACGGGTGGCCGAGCTGCAGTAGCAAATGCAAGAGAGTCCTATGAGAGGCCGACGGACGTCGAGCGCCGCGCCAGCACTTCGGCGTTCACCAAGGCAGCGGCGGCGGCGCCAGAACTGATCAGTTTCAGCTGTCGAAGCGATACGGCTGCTCATGCCCTGCGCCCGAAGGTAGGACGAAGACATCTTCTGCATGCACTTCTTCCTCCCAGTTTTCATTTCCCTATTTGCCACTCCGTCGACGTGCGACTACGCTGTCTAAAGACGCTGTCCCGGGCGACATCCATTTCGGTCTGTGCTGTTCATAAGCATACCTGTGACGATATCGATGGTGGGAGTACGTACGAAGATTAGCATAGGTGTCAGAGCAATGTTAAGTGACAGCTTCAGCGCTGGCATCTGGTGACAGTCGAGGCTCGTTGCACGTTCAGTGATAATTTGTACGTCACCAGCGAGCCGTCATTATCGAAGTCTGGTTGATGGCAGCCTCCGACAATTGGGGAATATAGTGTACCATTGGGGAATTGTGTTGCTGCCGTCGACCGAAGTCAGCTGTGCCTTTTGCCAGTGTCAGATATGTGCTTGATGCTAGTGCCAAGCGAATGCCAGCTGACCTAGTTGAAAGGAAGTTGGGTGGTGGCCCGGAACCGGCTACGCCAACGGGCAGAAGAACTGTTTGGTCGAAGGTGGGGTATAGTTCTACGCATGCATAGATATACATAGACGTCGAATCGCGGGTGTAACGTAACGTAGATGAATAGGCACAACTGGTTCAGCGATATCGGATATTGACGGAAGTGTGTACAGTGGGCTTATGCATCTTTAGGGAATAATGCTAGTCATCTCGACTAGAATTACCCCACGATTTGCTTGGCGTCAGCTGTAGATAGAAGGATCGACTGAGGAGCTCTTAATGCAAGGGGGTGCATAAAGGTTATTTTTCTTCAGTTGTTCTTCTTTAATAGAAAAACCCAACTTTATAGAGTGTAGAAGATACGTATTCATTCGGCGCAAGTTGTTAGCATTTTGTAACGAAGATTATCCTTGACGTATAGAAAATTGGGTTTAGAAAATATGTGGATTGTACAAAATTGTGTTTTGTGTCGGTGTTTGCGCCTGTCGAGAACAATCCTTTGAATTGCGTCATCTATTGAACAACAGTGCGCTGACAGTTTCTATTATTTCTATTAGCTACGTAATCTTATAAGATAGTAGAATGCTATCGGGCGCAAATGCCATATTGGTTAAAAGTTACTATTATTGTTTCAGATACTGCTGAATCAATGTTCGGCGGTTTGACGTGGAGTGTGTATACGATGCATTCAATGTTCACAGTGAGATATTAGAGAACTCTGCCTGCGCATTCCTCGGACAGCCGTCACCAAATGCCTTTTTGGCATTAAAAAGTCTTGGGTCGTAAAGGGCGGGCTTAAAACGAATGCTTATACGATAGACGCATTGGTTTGTTTAATTTTATTCGCAATGCTATATCGGACGGTGAAACATCCACCTTTTAATTACGGTTTGACAATGGTCTTTTGCAAGTCTATCTTCAGACATTCATAAAATCATCGTGGTTGAGATTTCTTTAATCATGTTTTTGTTAAAAAGTTGACGTGGTTGTGCGTTTTGCGTCAGATAATTAGTTTAAATTAACTTTCTTCTGTGCTTATATTTTTAAATACATCTTTACGAAAGCATAGATATGAGCCTATGTGAAATATAGCACTCAGGTTCGAATTAAAATAATGATCGGACAACTGAGAATGTGTATTTTATTAAAAACCATGCATTTGTTGGACTCCTACGCAAAAATCGATCTCACGGGTTTTTTAGAAGGCTTTAACTCTCTTACTCGTCTGGACGCGAATGGCTGTGGGGGAAATTTATTTTCAAGGCCATTATAATTGAAGCAGAGGTGTGAATAATGAAAGTTGCTGCTGGGGCAAATCTTCACGTGGTTAACAAAATCAGTCTTCACATCCATCATACCTAATAGTTTAATCATTACGAAGACCTTTCTTAGCGGAGATGCGACAATGCCGTTTATTTACGCCCCTACTGAGGTTAGAGTAGGCTTTAAAAAACTTTCAAGTCAACTGTCGTTCACGTCGAAACAGTGCACGACTTCTAACAAAACATTTTCAAAACAAAGCCTCTCTTCTACGTTCACGTATGTCTTTATCATGACTACGAGACATTAGGTGAAACTCAACGCACATATACGAACCCAATCCACCATCTTGAATGGATACTAGGATTGGCATTAGCACGCGCAATGCTCGTTTGCTCAATTAGATATTTTTTGTTAGGTGTTACACATTAATAGTTGCAGATCCTAAATGGATGTCGTTCAATAGCTTTTGTTTAACTCTGAAAGCGAATTTCAAATCTCGGTTGCTTTATATAGTTAGTCAACGCGAACAATGTAGTGTGTGGATTTCCACGGTGTGGTGCTGATAACATGACAACATGACAGAATGGACTCATGCGGGCGACTAAATCTCAAAGGGTTTTGTCAAGGATCGGCGGCTACCTAAATAACATTGTTGAATGGGCGCATTTCGACTAATGGCTCATAGTGGACAATGCTGTTAGTATTTGCCACGCGTCAGGCTACTGTTATCGTGTTTCGCTAAAAAGGCATCTCGTGTTTAGTGACGTACGTTGAATTGAGCCTTCAAAGAGTGAATTCAAAGAGTGCCGTTATATAGGAATTCAGTAGCACCTCTACACGAGAAACATGTCTATTTATGTCAAATGCTAAGTAGTGTTGACAGTGAGTGGATGTTATTTGATGGCAGGGTTGTTGACTGGCAATTTGATCGACGTGTATAATCTTTCTAGCTGCTTGTTATTCCTCGAACTCGGTGATTTGACGAATTTGCATGCGCCTTGCGACCGGGGGAGAAACGTAGGTGCATGGGTTCGATACGCGTCGTCCCATATTTACGCGGTCCGTCTTACGAGGTAATGTAAAAAGTGCTACCGTGGACGTCAAATGTTGGTTTATGGTCAACCCGAAACATAGCTACTTGCCTCTCAGCGTGCCAATGTACACGGTTTTGCCCGCCGTGTTCTCACAGCTTTCCGCCGTTGCCGCTTTATAACGCCTTTAGTTAATTTTTTTTCGTTAGGGGGCATATTCGCTGACATTATGTTGGTTGGGAACGTCTAACTCAAATAGAGAGAATGGATGGGCTGGTGCAGTTGGAATAACCTGTTTTCCATACTTAAAAAAATGGCGAAGCATATGTTGCATATATAAGTAACGCGAACTCGCCTACCACTTGACGCGTTTATTCACCAACCGTAGTTTCAACGTATTGCTCGGAGCATCACCCGCGCTGACGCAAAACTGTTTAGCAGATGCTGGTGACTAATACGCGACTCATCGCTATCATCACAGCATCCTTTAGGACATGTTATTGGTCCAGTGCGACGAAAGTTGGCCGTGGCCGTATACGCCAGCAACGCTCACACACGCCATCTTCGAATTGAATTTATTCACTTCTTGGCTATGATGAAACACTCAGCTAATTCATTTGTGTGAGGCTAGGTGAGATCTTCCGTGTTTGTGTGTATGGCCAAACTGCCATTATTTGCCTCACGTGATTTGGTCACAGGAATCCTGGTTTAGTCTTGCCAGCCCGAAAGCTCGCCTTTCATGAATTCATGCACTGAAAGTACCGTTGCTCGCATTTATGAAATCTGTATGAATTTATATATATATATATGAATTTACCTTTAGCGAAAATTCGCCAATAATTAAGATGTATACATATATCATCATCATAAAATGTATACATATATCATTAGAAAGCAATCGACTGAATAAAATTGGCGATACCTAAGAGTATCGAAGTTCTTGATAATACGAGTAAGATGTCAGTACAACAGTATTCTGCCAAATGAGCAAGCAAAATTCACACGCGCGCAGCAGCCTAGCACTGGGCAGAACTACGGTGTCGTTTGTCATACGTGTCTTCAACCATTTTTATCATTCCCACGTTCAAACCTGCTCTCGACATGTTTACAACGCCCCTGGCAATACTCATTTTCAATGTAGTCCACCTGTTCGCATTACTCTTTCAAGCCGACCTACCGCTAAACCACAAACTGGGCCAAAAACTATGCGCATTTCTTGAGCCGCAGTACAGGCCCAAATCGGCCAGGGGGAGGAAGGAATGCGTTGAGCCAGAATCTGCTACGCACACTCCTCTCAAAGCTGTCGAGAAGAAATACAGTTGTCGTCTATTCAGCGATTGTTGCCCAATTCGCCGGCCATGCTACGAGAAGTCATGGCAAGGTGTCGCCATCTTGCTGGCTTCGATCACGAAAGTGAACGGTCGAGGAAACCTCTGCGAAGGCGATGCCAGCGAAGAAGACAACGGTTTATTTCGTCGGTGCGTGGCGTTGCAGCGGCGAAGCAGAAGGTCAGCGACCGTCCGGACGTCGCGTGGACGTAGATTGATCGCTGGAAGGTACTTGTGCCGCTGGCGGGTCGGAGAAATGACACAGCGAATCAGCCAGCCCTATTCAGCTGCGAACTTCTATCCATTTTGACGACGACGGCCGAGGTTGGACAGTTTGACACTGCCGGAGACGGGACGGGACGGGGGGGTAACTATGGAGCCACTAGCCAAGAGTCAGTGGGGGTCTTTGCGTCGTCCTTAGAAGAATGGGCCAGTTGCACTCGGGCGACTGTAACGACGAAGACGGCGTTCTGAAAGCCCGGCCCATGGATAGAAGGGGTTGATTCGGCTAACACTGGAACCTGTGTAGTGCAGTTAGCCGTCGCTAGCCGTCATCATAGCAGTTATTCATCATTCAGTTTGAACGTATGCCATCATCTTGTCGTTGCGAGAAAAGCGGTAAAAAAGTTTCAAATGAAAGCTATCACAAGAATGTTACTTATTGTGTACGTGTGTGTGTATACCTGTGTGTGAGCTAGGTGATCTTTATTTGACGTAGTCACCCAAACATCGTATTGCACGGTGATAGGTCCACATCAAAGTCCAGAATTAAGCTGAGCAAATAAATTTTGAGTCGACGTTGGTGTGAGTGGATCAGGATAGATGTGATATGAGCCTATTGTCGGGCAATATGTTCGCATGAGGTTACGGCCATATGGGAAAGTCTGGCGTTTTATTTTAGTTTTCATATATTGTTAGGTTGGAAGGCCACACGCTCAACCCACTAATAAGGGGGTTTCAGCATTGACTTGTTTCATGCGGAACTGGCCGCTTGTGCAAACCTAAAGCATTTCGCTTGTTGGAATGGGTGCTAATAGGTAGATCTCGAAGATAGACATCAGCGTGTCTTATCCATGGTTAGATACAACTGTTATCAAAGTCACGTAATCGAGTTGCCACGTCTGTCTCAAAGCTACCTGAGCGACGTTACAAGCTTGTATTTTAATAATTAGTTCCATTATATATTGAAATGCTTCGGCTACTCAATATTGAAAGGTGCGTCCTTCTGACCTACACGTATATCAAACGTATGCATCGTCTGTATACAAGTTTCTCGGTGGCTAAGGGAAGTCTTCAGAGGCTTGCATTATTTAGCGAACTAATTTTGCCAATATTAGCAAGAATCTATCGGGTGATGGGATGGCAGTAATTAACGACGCTTCGCTCGCCTTCCTTAAAGCTGGTTGCCGCAGTCTTCAACTAGATTCAGAGGTTGCCTTCGCTGGCTTGATCCTTTGCTTCTAATGCGGACATATTATAACGAATTCAATTCGTTATAAACACAATGCTATCTCCCGCCAAAAATCGTCGCTAGCGTGGTGAGACGCTGCTCCAACCCATGTTGCACTCGTCCAGTCCCGTACGAGGAGCTCCATTTGACCAACGAAACCATTTCAATACAATACAATACGGAGTCGTCTTTGCCATATCGAATTAAGACCCGTTGTAGAATTGCAGCAGTTCTCTTGAAGAGTAGTGGTCTCAACTAGTTTTTTCTCATTGTGGACCATCCCTCCTTCGCCCAGGCGAATCTTCTACAGAGGGTTGAATTTCTAACTTCATGCGTGCTAGCCCATCACTTTTATCCCGGGGGAACAATCTGGCCAGCTCACTTCAGAGGCGGCTGCTCACGGCAACTTAGCCGACAGCCCTTCACCTGACCCACTTCTGTTTCTCCACCTCTTCTGGGATGTCCTTCGCCGATTTCTAGTCGGCCCGACGCAAGTCTATGTAGCTGTGCGTTGACTTGCGCCCCCCCCACGTCGCCTGCATCCTGAGCGGGCTAGACAGCCGCTGGGTTTCCGTTAGACGAAACGTCGAAACCGGCTTGGCGATGTTTGGTCTAGTTCCTGTTCGGCGGTCGGGCTAGTTGGATTGTGACAACACAGGCCATTCATTGGTGGTAACTCTCATTTTTCCTACGCCTGGAGCGAATATCCAAGATCGGCTCGCCTGCGATATGGCAACGAGCCGGTAAGTAGGACACTCAACGGGAGAAGTTGCTTGAAAAACGTTTTTTCGCCCCCCACTGTTATTGTGTTGTTCAGCCATGCACATGGATGCAGAGAACCGAGGCGTTGTGGGAAGCATCCAAAGTTTTAATAGAGGACGATCTATATATAAGAGAAAGAAATGCATTGTGTAGCCTCGCACGCACGTACGTCGTTGTTAGACTATGTGACTCTTTGTTAACGTGCTACGCTACCCTTTTTATGAGGTCGGAAAAAACGTGTGGGTTTAGTCGTCGGATGGAAAAGTATTTTTACCACCTTATATGTATATATGTATATATTATATAAGATCTTCAATAGCTTCTTCTATCATAAGATTATAAGTCCCTTGATCTCTCCCTAGTTTAATCGGATGCCTTTTGTTTTGAATATAAACAATTTCTACCTGAAGGCTTTTTCATTATTATTTTTTTCACATTGATGGCTGCCTTTCTATCGTTATCTATGTTTATAAATATATAGGTTGTTAGTACCTTTACATATTATCCAATGCCAGATATTTTCAACCTGGGTGATCGATTCTTTCTGATTTTCAGACGCCAGATACTCCTTCCTTGGAAGAAAGCGGATTCCAGTGCTGGAAAACTAAAAATGGATCCCAATGTACGAGATTAAACGCATCTTGGCATTTGTGTAGTCTTCGGGTGTTCTGTTGGTATTGACAGATGCATCGACTGCAGATACCAGACAGAGTAGTTTCGGTTACGTGGGCAACATAAAGAGTAAATGGTTGACATGTATTAGCTAATATTACCGATATCCTATTGATCCCCGATTGCGTAAATAATATTTGCCTCTCAATCCATTGAGCTAATTCTATTCATTTTAACAGCAGTAGCTGTTTTTCTCGATGTAAGATTTATCATCATTTCTTCCTATCTGAATGGACAGCAATTTTTTAAGACACAACCACTACAGAGTTATGATTAGTGAAAACTTTGTTTTCGCAAAGCTTTCGAAGGAGGAAGTCGTTGCCCAATCGGAGTTAGCTCAGACTGAAGGAGATGGTCCTGGAAAGGGAATGGCTGATTGTGCGGCAACCGGCAGAGATGCCGTGACGGATGAGCTCGAAGCAGGCGATGCGGCGGCAGTCCCAACCACTGAAAAGCCAGTCCTAGATAATTCGGAAGCCTCAGTCGATAATGTAAGCTCAGAAAGCCAAAAATTAGTGCAGATTGTGTTGTCAAGAGTCGCGTTCAACCATGGCCTGCTGGGGTTATGACCCTACGTTTCGTAGTAACTGAAGGCTCTGTATCATTGAACGCTCATCATACTTTCTATACGTATACAATTTGTCTCGTCTATCTCGGATCTGGATCTACATTCGCTTTGAGAGCTGATTGTGGGACTGCTATCTTTTTATTTTGCTCCGTGTAGGACGCGGAAGCGGAAACTCAAGAAGATGCTGAAGATATCGAAGAATCTGTGGGAGAGGTTCTGGACGAAATTCCATTGAGGCCAAAACGAATTTCACGCTTGTCCACTGTGAGTGGTTTCCTCTGTGTCTGAACAACTGCGCTGTACGGGTCTGGCGTTCATTTCTATAAATACGTGCGCCCGCAACAATTCCCAGGAACCAAGTTTTCTTGTCTGCCTGATAAAATCAATACATGGTAAAACTAATTGCAGCACTGATTAAAGCAGGAGTCAGTTTTTACCTTTCGTATTCGGCATTACACCCGTTCCACCAACGGACGGTCTGTTCTAACAGTCTTTAAAAATGTGTCTTTATAATGTAACTATAGCTTTCAGTAACTTCAATTTGAATTATTTCAGAACGACAAGCCTCCTGAAGATCCGAAGTACAGTTTCTTGTCGGACCCTGAACGCGATGGTAAGGGCTTCGATAACAAAGATAAAAAATCCCGAACAGCTCCTGGAAGCTCATCAAGGGATAATAAGAGACACGGTAACGAAGACAAGGATCAAGATGCAAAGGAAACTGGAAGAAAAGATAGGGGACGATTTGATAAGAACCAGCGACAAAGTGGCAATCGCGGTGAGTTTTGCACTAATATAGTAAAACGCTTCTTGACGGATTTTTGCTGCACATGTCTCCTTTAAGGACTAAAACGTATCTTATTTATATTTTAAAATAGCTTCCCGTAGTGTAATGTATAAGTAGTTGTGCGTTCTTCATTAAAATACGGCAATGTCAGATTTGTGGGTAGCTTTAGGAAACATCGCTAATACGTCTAAAAATTTCCTAGATAGCGTAAACTCTTATCATTCCGAACAGCAGACTTGGCGACTGGTTTTTGTTTATCTTTGACAGGGTGTGGTTAACCAGAAGATAATCGTGTTTGGTCCGCAGTGTCTAGAATACCATCCGTTCGACGCGTCAGTGGCTTGGGCAGGCTAATGGACCGCGAAGTGGGGCACAAAACTGAAGTTCGTCGAGCCTACGAAGATCCGGTAGGCGGTCGAGATCCACGCGAGCCTAGAGGCGATAGGCACGGGACGGCTTTCAATCGAAACTCGCGTCATAGAAGCAGCTATCCTGCACCTAATCAGCGTTACAGGGATCTATCGCAAGGGTATTATTCGAGTTTCAATTAGCGGCAGCTTGCCATTATTGTCAGTGTTATTAAATATTTGTGTACCTTATATGGCCTACGTTAGACTGTGTGTGCTTAGTTGTGAACTAGTGCTAACTATATAACAAGAATGTGTGGTCCAAATAGTTTATATATACTATTTGACGAGAAAACGTTTCCCGTGTAATTGTCTACACTACAAAAACAAGGGATGCTATTTTATTACAAATAAGCAGAAAATACATGTGCCAGACTTTTCGACGCATCATCTCCCTCATTATCATTTCTGGCTAGGAAAACGTTCTACTCAATGTATGTAGACGCGTAATCGTTGCTTTCACTCCCTGCATTTATGTTCCACACGTTATTTTGCAATTTTTGCACGCCCTTGATGCGTCATCTCTCACTAGTAGACCCTCCGTTTTTAATTGGTCGATTAGGTGATAGAAATCGGCTTCAATAAATACACAAAGTTTTCCATCGTCGTTTTTTGATGACTCTTGTAGGTCTGTCGACGGTGCCAAATGGGGTCACGCGAAATTCTATGAGCTGTACGGCGAAGAGCTGAGATCTCGGGGAGGCGGGCGACCTCGAGGCGGGAGGGGCGGTTATCAGCAGCACAGAAATTCCCGGGACAATAATCACAATAATAGCGGCGGGAGTAAACACACCGACGGCAACAATAACAACAACAACAACAACAACAATAACAACGGCAGAAACAACAGCTACCAGAACGGCGATAGCGGTAAAGGCGGAAACAACAGCAAGGGTGGCAGCTATAATAGCAATAACAATACCACCAATAATAATAGCCATGGAACCGGCGGGAAGAATGACGGGAATGGCTACAAGAAGAAAAACTACGAGTACTCAAACGGGCGCAACAACAGCCATCACAACAATAACAGCCGCCATTCAAGCGAAAATCACAGCGGTAATCACACCGGCCGTCAGCGACATGCCGGCAATGGAAGCTCTGGCGGGGGATCGGAGCATTACAAAGGCGATGGTAAGTGAATACTTGGTACATTCTGGTACGATATTACGTTACGAGAGTTATGATAACGTGTAAAGTGAAATATTTTTCAATACCTGAGAATCTACTCTAACATTCCATTGTAGAAAATCAGGGGCGAGAATTATGTAATGTTGTTTTTACCAACCTTTACGAGTGCGACATCGGTGGAACTGTCTGTCAGGCATGATCGTAGTGTACTTTTAGTTTTGTAGTTTTACACAGGTATGTATGCGTATGTGCGATTGTGGCTTTGTGCATGTGCTTGTTTCTGTGTGCGTGTGTGTATGCGCATGGCCACTAAAATGGTTGTGAATGTTTGCTTCTAAAACGACACAGCGAAAACATTCGACGACCACACAATCTCACCAGGCAGAATCGCGGGATACGCTCCACTAGCACCTGTATGACATTCGCAATTACATTTATTTTCTAATGCGCTATTCTGCTGGTTCTGCCGCCACTGTTTGCCTCCACTGTGTTCGCACAGATAACCAACATGGTCAGCGTGGAGCCTCCGGTCGAAGCAGCTTCCGAGGTAGGGGGTCCTTCAGGAACGGTCACGGTGAAGTGCCAGTGGTGACGAACAACACTGGCACTTCCAGCCCCAACAGCAAGAGCAACAATGCCAAGAACAATCGAAACAACCAGTACCAAAACAATTCTTATCGTAATGGCAACGCAGACAAGAGAGACCATCGGACAGCGGAAAATCGCCTTGATTTGCTACGCGGTCCCGGCGAAATCAAGCAGATGGCCAAGCATGCCGCCACTCCGGGGCCACAGGTGCCAATACTGGCGGCAAATTAGGCGTCAGGCTTCCAACTACTCAGCTTCGTCCGCTGTCCTGCGCGAGCGCAAGTAGCGGCCGTTCATTGAGATCGTTGTTCATCAGAAGTTGTTGCTCGTGACGGCCCTCTAAGGTGACGGGTTCCTGACTAAGAGCATCCATTTTTTTTTTCAAGTATTAATAATAATAATCATGATAGTAATATGAATGGGAAGTACTGGAAGATTTGCGTCTGGAAGATAACTGCGTCGGGGTGACAGTTCCGGACACGATTGCGTGCTTTCGTTTCTCGGGGGTAGTTACTGAAGGCTGCCACTCAAGGATGCTGTGAAGATGAAGCGACAGATGAAGCGGAGGCTTTGTTGACTCTTTTCGGCAACGAGCCGTAAGCGATGAGGCCGAATCGAAAAAATCTCCATTTCCAGCCATCCTTTTTCATTTTTTCAATACATTTTGTACCATGTTACCATTTATGAGATACACCAGCAATGTCGTATCTACAGTATTTCAGGGACGTACTTCCCTTACATGCTATCTCAGTTTCGCATATAACTACATAGAGTTGAACACGGCGCTCCCCGCCATTATACGATAACGTTCAGGTATCAATTTAAGAATACGGTACAGTTAATAGACCGTGACTTAGATCGACCGTGCGTAGAAACACTTTATGTATACTTTCTTTTTGTGGTCAGCGTGATTCCGAAACGCCCTAGTATACCTCAGGCGTGTCTGAACTATTCGAAACTTCTACCCGTACCGATACCACTTACCAGTTTAAACGACGTTTGCTGAGATTAGACAACTGTGAAAACGTGCCATGGCGATAAACAAGATCAGGGACAATAGGAAGAAATGTTTTATTGACGTACGATCCAACATATTGCCAAGGAAAATTCGATTGCGAGTGCGCGAGTCGAACGACAGCCGATGACCACTGATGATCAGATTTCCGAGAAAGTTCTCTCGTTAGCATTTCAGTGAGTTGAACACAGTTGTATGAAAGCGTCGTATTGTTTGTTTGGAGTTCTCTCATTGGACAACAGGAAGCCTGCGTTAGCCGGCAAAGGGTATGCATCCCTATGCCCGTCTCTCGTCTTAAGCAGTAAATATATATCTTTGTCACAAAAGCTTGACGACTCCGATCGCCAGTTTTAATGTAGTTCGTTTCAGGGTGTGCGGTAGATCTATGGAAAAGGCGGACACTGTCCCGTTGACACCTGTCTTTACACTCACAGCTTTACTATTGGTATCACAATAACTACAGCAATATACAGTTATATACAATACAATTGATTTTTAGACCGCTAAATGAAGCGGTGCAAAGCTTGTTACGTAATATATTTTTTTTTATCACTTTGTATGTGTGCATGTACGCAGCACGTAGTATGTTAGTGAGTTACCAGACGATATAGTTAATCGCCGTGAGTAGCTGTAGTACCCAAGAGGGGCTTCTTAGACTTCATAGAAGTCTACAAACGCCCATCAAGTTGTGTGTACACTACCAAAGTCATCGGAATGTGATGTTTCATTCAGTAATGCTTCTATTACAAGCAATCATTTTTAGTTTTACAGAAAACTGATACATGAGTTTACCTGCCGACGTCTAAGTATCGGTAAATAAGGAAAAATATTATATACTTATACGATGAAGAATATATATATATATATTATATACACACGCATACACACACTATATGAATATCGTATATATACATTTATACACATGTCGTATACTTATTTACGTATCCGGTGGTGCCATGCTTTAAGGATTTCGGCGCTGCGTTTGCACCTCATTTTACCGTTTACATTAATAAAGGCAATACTTGCACATCAGCACATTTTCACGTAATTTGTTTTTCATTAACACAGCTTTTCGACTATGTGTTTAAGTATTTTTGTCTGCATTTCACTAGCAATGTGTGGCAGCAGCCTCGTTAACTTGGGTGAGTAGCCGCCTCTTAGATAGGTATGCAAAAACTGCTACCGTGGACGTTAAATGTTAGCTGATGGTCAGCTTTAAAAAAATATTTTCAGATATGTATCGCTATCAATTAGTTAGGAAGGAAGGGCAAGGACATCGCGTAACTGATTTTAGGCATACCTTTGCTCCATTAGAGTTTTCTGCGCCATGAAGCTTAACGTGAAAATCTGCCGCATCAGTGTCTGACGAAATACACTCCTTAGTAGTTACGTAATATACGTGCTGCCATTTAGAAAAATAACTGATTTGCGATTTGCCCGGTTTCTTACTGCTGACATCTGTCGGGCATGGCGGGAGTAACTAAATCCTGTTTAACCCATATGTTGGCTGTACCATTAATCATAATGTCGTCCAAAATTCATTGCTAAAACTGAAATGGTGAACATCTTGTCCATGAATATATAAAAGAAAAAGAATAAAAATATTCACTTGACAGGTCTCAATTACTAGAAAGGTCGTTACTACTATATTTTTTACAAAATGTGTTTTTTTGGTGCGAAAAGCAACTTGCTTCGAGCGCTTCTGAATTCTTTCTTTTCTAGTGGGCGACTTTGAATATAACTTAGTACTTATTTATGATTACACCAAGACTGCGTACATTTTTTATTTTTATCCAAATAAAATAACACCCACAAAGTAGCTGTTTCCTGTAGATTAAAGTTGTGACCTTGCGTTATGTAAAATCATGTATATGTTGTTTAACGGGAAAACCTTCTGATTATTTATTCAAAAGGCAAATAGATATGTTTTTCCCGATTCATACACCCCCGCTATACCTTGGATTCAGAGGACTTTACTACGGCAAACCCTAAGGACCCCTAACCGAGCTACATATTGCTTATATGATGACCGTAGGTCAGGTTAATTTGCCGAAAAGTAAATGTCTTTAAATAAATTATTATTCATTTGTTTTTACATGAAAACTTTGCGTGTACACTAGCCTGTAAATATGCTATTCTTTTGAATTCTCACTGTTTAGAATTCGGCTCAGTCTCAAGTTGAAACGTAGAGTATGACACTGGTATGGCATTCTGCATGTATGGACCACCGTATAAATAATCCTATGTTACTGTTCTCAATGCACGATTTTAAAGTATGGCTTGCACAAGAGTTAGCTCGGGCACTGGAAATACGAACAGTTATTTATGTTTCAAGGAACATACTGAGGTGTGTTATGCTAAACTTAATTAAAAACAACAATTATTCGATCCAGTAATAAAAAATAATAATGCAATATCGAAAACATTCAACTTCGATTTGCAGATGCTAGCGACTAGTCTGTGGTTTCAGTTGAATAGGCCCTGCAATTCGTTACCGTTGTGCATATAGCCGGGGACGCAGTGGCCGGTTTCCTTATATAAAGAAATTGAGAAATACACTTTTCTGTAATTTTAGGCCAAAATTCGAATGAAATCTATCTGAAGACGAATTAAAATTAGATGAATAGAAAAGTTCACGGCTAAATAAACTAATTTAATTTGGTCGCTGCTTAGTAATTCCAAATCTGATCCGGTTCGTCTACAAAAGTACGCAACAGAGGCCTCTTAGTTTTATTTTTATCGGGGTAAATATTGCAACATTTTAACATTCTGGCCTCTATTGTTTGAACTAACCATTCATTAAAAAATTAGCCAGAAAGCATTTTCAAAAAAATTTGGTGTTTTTGTCAAGGGTAGATGCAGAACTACTTTCACATGTTCTCGTTTCACTATGACACATCACTAATTGCCAAATTTCAAGTATCATTGAAATTTTTCCTAATACGTTTAATTTTCCTAATTTTTCCCTAATATTTTCAGGTTTGACGTAATATTGAGAAGTCGTTCATTTGATTCGTGCTCATTATTTAATACAGGCGGACTTTAAGTTGTGAAAGTTGAAGATAAAGCTTGTATTAATCTATTTTACTATCGCGATCTACATGGGTCATATTTTAGCATCTCAGGAGCGTAACCCGAATGTTTCAATAGCTTGTTTAACGAAATTCGAGTCAATTCGAAGCCAAACCTTGTTACTATGCTTCTCCTCGACCGCCCGACGTGTTACTGACGGTTAGAACATTGCGAGGAATGCGTTCATCTCTGGAGCAATTTAAATTCGCGAAGCGGCAACGACCATCAGAGGTAACGGTCCGCTTTGCTTCGATGGTTGGATTTCAACCAACCGACGGTGTTTTTAATGCTGTGATAAGATAAACCTGAAACAAAACGTGTTGAAGTATCCGCTGCCAACGTCAAGTGTAATTCCGAATATAAGCGTCTAGAAATACTCTGCCCGCTAACGACAATGTTTGCTTCCCACTTCTGAACACTTCTCCAGCTGAATGTGAACGAATTTTCCCAGCATTTTTTCTCAGCTCGTCGACATGAGTAGTAAGCGACGGTCCGTTCATTTCGACGTGCCCGACTCTCCACTGTTAGCAAGAACGTCATCAGAGAACGATTCGACCTGCTGCGCTGGCCTCGAGCCTGCTTATAGTGGGTGCACCGTAGGTGAAACCAACCCTGAGCTACGGCGCCAGTTGACTGACGGCCGCCCACCTCATTGGGTATTCCGATGTCCGGCGTGTCAGGCCGTGTTCACGCACTTCATATTGCTTTCCATTCACACCTGGTCACACTCGCCGCCAGACGTTAGAGTCCCACCCATCGCCAAGCAGCCCCTGCCGACCGACTTCGACCCGAAGCCGCCCCGCTGCTTTGTATGCACGCTGAAGTTCGCTAATAAGGAATCGCTCCGCGCACACACCCTCGCCGCGCACCCGAGCGGGGGCGGCGAGGGCAGCGGCGAGTTCGAGTGTCCGTTCTGTGAAGTTCGCTTTGAGGCGTCTATCGACCTCATCAACCACATCGAAATCGGCAGCCATCCGTGGAAGGACGGCGACTTCTACCCGATCTACTCGGGCGTGCTTAAAAATCACGTCCGCCATCTACATCACGCTGAACTCGAGCAACTGGTGGCCGACTTCAACACGCTGTGCTCCGACGAAAGCGTTGGCCGTCAGGACCCCCGCTCGTCAGAGCGGCGCGGCGGATGCCACGAGCATCTGCGACACGGACTCCGGCCAGCACTGAGAAAGTCGACGTGCGCCCTTAAGCCGGTTGTATGCAATTACCAGTGCGCGAAGTGTGGCGTTCGCTTTGCGCACGGGAATCAGCTGAAGGCGCACGTCGACCTGAAACATCGCGGGCTAATGAGCTCGATAAAACCTCGCTCGCTTCACTCATGCGTTTATTGCAAAGAGAAGTTCAAGACGCTCACTGCCCTTCGCAAGCATCTCGACCGTGACCACCTCGTGAAGACTACTCCCGCCCGGATTACGGCGCTGCCTTCGTCCTGCGATCCGGAGAACTTCGGCGATTTCCTGCTACAGAGGAGAATCGCGCTCGACTTTGAGAACTATTAGATGAACGCATGGGCAATTCGTCAATAACACGTGGATGAGGTTCCTTACGACCATGAATGTCCATGACATTAACGACCACCGAACAACGATTGTGACTCTCTGCGGTTGCTTAACGACAACAACTACGGGAGGTCATACAGGACTTATGATCTATACGTACCCGCAACATTCAGAGGGTAGCACCATCTGACATGAGCTACAGTGCAAATGAGATGCAGTGATACACTGGGTGTATTAATAAGTTACCCTTCGCATTTAATGCGATGTTTACAGAGAAAAAAATGGGAAACTGTAATCTTTTGGATCAGTCATTTTAGCAGATTTTTCGGCTTGTAGAGAAAGTCCTTTCTAGTTGACTGGTAAAGAATTCGCACCTTATCTATACTCTAGATATATGCAGTTCAGGTCCTATGATTGACTGATACGACCTTGAGACGATTTTATTATTTACTATGAGATGATGACATATACGATATCAGATCATTGCTTCGACTAATGCAATGGAAAATAAGAGGTTTAAAGTGAGTTGAAGAGGCAGAAGCAAAAGCAAAGAGTGTATTCTGTATGTATTCAAACCATTGTTCAGTGGCCATTAGTATGAGTACATGGCATATTCATCTGTTAGGGTTTGCACGTATTGATTTCCCGGTGTTATCCGGCTCAGTTTTTCTGTTAATAACTGCATTACTAATATAAATAAAAAGAACAGCTATCGGAAAAGGACCTTATAAGTCTTCAGTATGTATAGAGATTGCTAGTACTTAGTCGTCACAGATGTCCTGCTGTTTCTCTAATATCGGCGCTTCATATTCAGCATAAAATCAATATTTCCATCGCAATTCAGTGGATGTAGAGCGTTGGAGGAGGCGATGCATAAGGGAAAATTAGGCCTCAGTTCACTTGAAGGCTATTGGAAAGATAAAGTATGCGAAGAAAAAAGCTGCATTGAGTTCGCTGGAGATCCTTTTATATGTAATTTATATATACAGTATGTACGTCCAGAACTGTGTGGAGTACTGAACTTTATTAATACTGAATTAATAAAATAAACGAACCAACTTAACAATAGATGACGGGAAAAAATGACGAACGGCCGGAAGTCAGTAGTATCTTCATTACGAGATAATAAGTTTCCTGTCTTTAAGTTACTTTGTTTTGGCCTGCGATTCTGGGCAGCGGGCACAAAAAGTAGATTTCTGTTTGCTGGACAAACTTCTTTTTGTACTGCGTCGAAGGAGCGCTCACACGTTACCGTACTTCCTAACGCGATACATGTATGGTTAGCGTCGGGTCCACGCTGGGGGCGTACCTACTTTTTTAGGGCTAACCATCAGCCAATAATTGACGTCCACAATAGCGCTTTCTGCATTACTTCGTAGGACGAACCCCATAAATGTGAAACCGCGGGTATCGACCCCATGCACCTACTTTTCTTCCCCGGTCGCAAGGCGTACGCGAAAGCGCCAAGCCATCGACCTCGACACGCTGGAGGCGTATCTACGCCACTCAAACCGCGCCGCATTCGACCCGTTCAGCCCGGATCCTCATTCAATGCTTCTGCTGGCTAAGCAAGACTACCAGAATGATCTATCCAATTGCTCAGACGGGGTCCATCGTATGATTTGCCAAATCATCAGGCCCTCATTGACCGGCCAAGCTAACATATAATGGTAAAATCGAATGCATTCCCTTGAAGATGCACATTCATGCTGGTTCTCAATGCGACTTCTCAGCCAACGGACCCGTTAAGGAAGTGTTAAGCAACTTTAAACTAAAGTACACGACAGTAATTACCGATAAACAATCAGACGTGTAAAAATTGACTTTATTTTAAAAGTAAGTCTAAGCTATTAGGCCAACAACACACGCTGCAGTTATGGAGAGTTCCGCCGGAAAGGGCTGCGTCTGTAACGTCAAAGAATCCATTTGCTATGCACAAATCCCCGTAGGGATGCGGAGCGGGCTTAATCTTTACGCGTCGCTGTTGTTCGTTTGTGAGTGGCAAACCCCAGCAGACTCAATGGTAGACGTTGAATCGATTTTCTTTAAAATGTTATCCAGTTGGAGCGGCAGTTGTGTGGGATCCGTTACGCAGTTAGATATGGGTCTCTCTGTGGAGGAGCGGCATGACATTGTACGCCAATAATATCACGTGCGTGTCACTTCAGGCTTTTCCGTCGCTTAAGTGCACTTATGGCAGGCAGGCAGGCAGGCAAACCAAGCGGTACATATACCTAACTATGTCAAACGGATGTGAGAGCTTTCATCCAACAACCGTCGAAGGGCAGAGTCTGTACAATGACTTGCCTTGTGGAGCGTTTTCGCGCAGGAAAATCCACTTACGCTACAAACAGGATGTGGTAAAGGGCACTTAGTAGTAAAAAGAAGGCCATCTGAGTGGTCAGCCTTCGACGCGGTGCCACTGAACAGATCGCAACGACTAAAAGGCCGTCATTTCGTTCACTTGTCGGTAGGCGCCCTAGGTTTTGAGGTAACACCACCGCGTACAACGTGTTTCACATATAAATTCGTCCTACGTATACGGCACTGCTCGGAATTCAACACCGACTATATTAGGGGACATGCGAATCGATTGTACTATCGAGTGAATAAATAAGTCTGTTTAAATGATACTTAGCCCTCTAATAATACAACACAAAAAGTGAATAGGGTACGTAGGAGTGCATGTACCGCGGTGTTGTCCGAATATGTGCTGAGGATTCCCTATTTCAGCATTCATTCACGGTTCACCTCAAACCTCCTTTGTTCATTTCAGGGTAAAAGTCTCCCAGGTTCGGATTCAACATGGTAAGCACTACGGCTGATGTGTTTTCAAGTTGTGTGTCTAGAAGGAACGTGCGACAGAGAGAGACTCCCTGGGGAACTCTTCTGCTTTCGGACCAGCTGAAGCGCTCTTTAAGCGGTCACACACTCCTTCGAGGGAGGACGCTGCCAAGGGCCCGGGGCGTCCGGGTGTCTCGGCCGTTCATGGGGCAAATATTTAACTATCCTGCAGCGTTAGTTAGCTGCGTGTTTCGGCGAGGGTCACATCGCAGCTGATGAAACAGGCCTGGCTAGGAGGCCAGCCACGGTATCATCCCGAAGCAGAACTTTCCTTGTGTGGTTTGAGATCAACGTAAAGTCGTCCGGCAATCACCAGCATCTCCGCGGGGACAAGGTGACTCTCGAATACACAGTGTAATAGTCGATGTTAGGCCCTGGTGAAAATTCCGTTGACCTAGCAGTGGCGAGGACCCGCTTCCAGTGCCCTCTCTGTAGGGCAGTCTGGACAAACATAGCCGGTAGAAGGCCAATACGAATGCAAGTAGTTTGCGTTGTCAGTCAGCAGAGGACGGCAAGGGCTTCCAGCGAAACACCGGCGAAGAAAGCGTACCTTACGTTTCGTGTACAGAATTTCAATAGCTGCACAATGGCCAGCAAGTCAAGCATTCGTGGCAGATCTTCGAGTAGCTGACGCTTAGATTCCTAGTGAGTCAATAGCTCCGCAATAGCTTTTTCTACGGAAGCCCCTAATTCATCGAATCATTGATTTCTAATAAACGCGCCAAAAATTTGAATCGACTATCATAATAGCTCGTAGATGTATCTGTAGATGAAGCGTTCTTCTCCATGAGTGTTCCTAGCTACAGCGAATTCGTAGCCTATCTTTGAGTGAAAGACGATTGGGAGCTATGATCTCGTTCAATTTGCTGAAGCAATGTTTCGCCTGTGTTGGAGATGCAGCATCTACAATTATGTCATACATATGTCAATTATCTTTCTTACAAACGTCGACTGGTTGAATGCTTTCTGAGCCTTTCATTCCTTGCCAATGCAGGCATGGGCTTAATATAAAGCTGAAATCTTAGACCCTCTGAGATTCTCTGACAGGCGGCGTTAAGCTTCCTGATATGCTAAGAAGGCAAAAGTATAGTGCGCCGGTTCAGCCGCATGGGGTGATTGTGAAAATGCTTTTTCAACATCGGACACAATTGCAGTCGAATCAAAAGTAAGTTAGCAGCTTTAACATATCTGGCAATAAGTTTGTGTACCACCTCATTGATGCACAATCCGCTCCTACGTCTTGCGCCTTCATTTTTCACAGCCATAACTTTAGCCGCGAAGAAAGGACTTTTTCGTGTTAAGTATTTAATCTTAGACGGTGATTTTTTTGTAAATTCTCTGTCAAAAGGTTTATTTGCCTCGGTTTTTAATGGACTCATATTTTTGAATATTCACCATTTTGCTGCAGAGCATGACTGTCCTTAGAGAATAAACTTGCGTACCTTAGAATATCTCCTTACATTTTTTAAAGAATATCTGCAAAGCCTCAAGTTTTCATTTTTTGTAGTCACGACAACCGCCCTTCTTGTCAAATATGCGAATAAATTCAACTCCTTATAGAGAATGGTAAACATTCTGGCATTATTAGCGCACTAATTGTTGAGAGCTTCCATATCCCTATCTACAAATTTAACATTTTGACAACGAATCAATGCGAAGTGTTTTAGCTTTACGGTGTTTTCAACGCTGCAGGCTAACTTTTCTAATTTTATTCCTCATTTTCGAACTCGCTTTAAATCTACCGTGCTACTATATTTGGGTTAACAGAAGAACTTCATCGCTCAAGTTAGTAACGAGAGTTTCAGCTTTCTCGTGTTCTCCACATAGGAGAAAGAGCCTCTTAATTCATGTAAGCTTCAATCAATTCAAACCAATTTCCAAACGTTTTTATCGTTTTCTGTAAATGTTCAGTTTTTTTTTGACACGTCATTCGGAGGTTTGTCCCACTATCTCACTTTTTGAAAACAATTTCTTCAGAATGTATTCCTGTAAACGGTACATGACATATAGATGGCGTCATTTCCATAAGTCACTTCCAAGCAAAAATTCTCTGAATCTTGGTTTCTGCACATGATCAGATAATGAAATTAGAAGGTCATCATTTATCCCTTATAATTTTTACCCAGGTCCATTCAAATGAAACAAGGAGTTGTCTTTCGTACCAGTTGGTCATCTCAGCATCTTCATGGATCCATTCTAAGGTTGAGTATTTTTTTGCCGCGAATCATATTCTTTGCGTTAGATTGGATTTTATCTATCCCTGTGGGCGGCTTAGAGATTCCTGTTTATGAAATTAGGTGAATTTTCTAGTGTCGTGGTAGTGACATATGAGTTGAACGTTGTTTGGCAGAGCAGTCAAAATTGGATTCTAGGTTCACGCGATCACTCGCATAGACTTCTGACGCAATTTTGCGGAAACGTTCAGGAAGCGTTCCAATCCGAAATCCGTTTTAACGAATAATATCGATCCACTAACGAAAGCGAACTACTCTAACTATTCAAAGCCGGCACGTTTATATAAGTTCTGTACCTTTCTTGACAAACGCTGTACCGGCCTGTTTCCCGCTACGTGATTATCATGCGTACGACGTCACGCGGTGGATGGCGTGACAAGCCGTGACTTATGCTTTACCCCCATCCACGTCAGCTGCTACATATCCTATATACATATTTCCCTTTACCTGATGCACCAGTTCCTCTTACCTTCAGGTGAACTAGCGCCGAAGCCATGGCAGGAGACGAAGCGCTCGGGCGCGTGGCTGTGCCCTGAACGACCGGCCTATCACGCGCAGGGCATAGTGGGTCCTTTTTCGCTATACTGCGGCTCCGGCGCGCCCGTGTGGAGTTCCGCAAAACAAAAAGCGCGCTGCCTCACGCGTAGTATTGTATTCCTCCTTATCACGACGCCGAAGGCTAGCGAAAAGCGTCAAGCTCAGAAACAGCCGTCCATCGATTCGTCTCCCCCACTTGTCCAGTAGCGGTTTGAATTCAATCGAGGATACCGACATCTTCTGTGTTTTCGCCACTGCGTTCCAGCGTTCGGCTCACATATCGCTCACCTCCGTCGGCAAGCCCCCGATAAGGCCGTATGGCTCTTCCACTGTTGAGCGCTCCTGCGCGAGCGCGTATCATCCCGTCTAAACATAGATGTCTGCGGCTATCCGTTATCTTATCGCAAAACGCCCACACGCCTCTCGTTCGTTGTTCCCTCTTCGGGTGAGGAGATGCGGCGCATGCAGGAGTGTTCGTCGACGCTGACATCGGATAGCAATCTAGCGGAGGAAGCAGGTGATCGGCCTTGTCTAGAAGTCTACGCAGCGCGAAACAGCCGCATCATGGCGAGTAGCAACACAAAGATTATGCGTGTTTGTACGTTTGCCGTCAAAACTGAGTGACACGCAGATAGAGATTCGCGGCATGCGACGAAGCGTCCAGAATGCTGCACACGAGTCTGTCAGAGCTCGTGCTGTGTCAAGCCCGGTGGGTGGGTGGGTGCATTCGCGTGCGCTTTGCTACCGGAGGCGGCACGCAGGGCACGGCTATGGCCAAGTAGAATAAACTGCCTTCGGCGCTTGCTTGTGCAGACAAAGCAGGAGAAGGAACAAGGTCGTTTGGAGCTGTTAGTTGGTGATCGGTTTTGTCGGTGTACAGGTTTCAGATTGGTTGACTGAACGTTTTCCAGATAGACAGGGCGACTAAAAAATGACGGAATTTTTCGAACGATCGTAAGATTACATGTGAATGCGATTTTGTAAATGTAGGTTTTGTTTACATGAAAATGTTTACAAATTATTTCGAGCATCTTTGGTGTACGATTGTAGTCGTTGTTAGCGTTTGCATGTTTATGTTAATCTTTAACGTGATGGAAAAACAATGTATTTTGAAAATAAGAATACTAGCTTTTCAGCAAAAATGGCAACATGCGAGTCTAGCCGCAAGCTGTACGAACGTGTGAAACATCCCTGATTGTTTTTTACCACCCTGTATTTTCCTTACCATTGTGCCAATTGGAGTTCTCTATTTTTTTGTTGAAGGTCGAGCTCGTTCTTATACCTGCATGGTAATGGAAAAAGAAAAAAGCACAATGGAGAGATACTTAATTAAGCTGGACCAGCTACGAGCTGCCGTCAGCAGAACGCCTAGTCCACGAGGTGCTCGTGGAGATATTTTTGTATGCAGATCAAGCAGAGTGAAATATTTGACGAATATTAGTGTGGCTACCGGCTCACGAGGTGGCCCCCAGGGTACTTAGGGGTACCCCGTTTACGTCGAGTGGATACATGAAAACCTTACGTATTTTTTTGTTTCTTTTCTAGTGGAAAAAGTGGTTTTTAGTGACAGAAGAATCGAATTTCAGCGGCATGTTACCGCGGTGCGGGATGGAAAATATCGTTCAGCAGAGTCTGCGGTCAGATTTAAAGGGGCGTGTAGCCCAGTTGTTGGAAGGTAATGTAATTAATCCTGACAAGCACTACATTGATGTTCATTGATTTAGTGGCTGTTGTAAAGTGATGTAATTAACACTGACAGACACTAAAAGGGCGCCAACTGATTCTGATACCCGAAGGCGATAAGCCGCTTCCGAAGATATCAGCGTTCGAATGCTTCCGCCATACTCACCCATGCGTTGTGAATATCGCAACTCAGGCCTATGGTGGCAGCCAGTCGCGTTACAGCTGCAACGTCAAGAGGTTATGTTATCCGAAGGCGAATGAAAACAAGCACAACTGCGCGCAACGGTGAACTGCTGCTCGGTGGAGTGATAAACAGCTCCATTCAACGTCGAGGCACGCGTAGAACTAGTTAGCTCCGCTGGAACTCCGGCAACGGGTCGGCGTGTTTAGGTATTCCATCGAGACGCTTGGGCGCTGTCCGAGATGCCGAGGCGTACCAGCCCAGCAGCAGACTCCAGCAGCTTTGCTGCGCTTGGCCGCTGTTGTTTGGCTGCGCTGCTGCTGTGGAAAGGCGTTGTAAACGATATTGCATTCGATTGGTGTACACGCGTCCGCACGCAGATAGAAAATATGTAGATCATGAAGTGAGCGTCTGCCGGAGGTGCATATATATTAGATCTCTACATGGGGGGAAAACGAGGGGAAGAAGAGAGGGAAGATGGAGAAATAGGCGCTTTGCAAGAAACTTTCTTCGCACACGAAACGCGCGTGGTGTTGATAGTGCCGGTTCGAATGGCTCCGAAGTTGCGCACAGCGGCCAACGGGAAATCTGGTTTTTTGAGTATATTGTCCAGATCTTCGGTGTACGGATTCGATTCCTGTCGTTGTACATTTACATTTATGGAGCGCGTCTGACTTAGCAAAGGAGACCGTGTACGTTAAATGTTTAGTGCGGATTAGAGGAGAAGTTGCCAGGACCTAGTTTGCGATGCGCTAGTTCGGCATAGTTGCCAGTCTTAACCCTCATAGACGATTACTCCTTTGTGTGCCTTTGGCTGTTGATTTACGTCTACCTTTGTAATTATCAGTACAATTTATCGAAGTGTGATTCATCCTGTTGGCCAGCAGATGCTGAACTGCGTGACTGGAATTTATAAAAGAGTCAAGCTCGCACTGTGCTTGACATAGGCCACTACGTGTAGTAGTTGTCGACGTCCAAAAACGCGCTCACCTAGATAGCAGGCCACGCGTCGGAGAAATTAACGGTTAACGCAGTGCGCGTCCTATTGACACGAGCGTGTTTTCAGCGTGAGCCGACGCGACTGGCTGGCATTCGAGGGGGCTTTTTCCAGACCGCGGCGCCGTGTTCAAGGCGCACCATTTTCACAGCCCGGAGTATGGTTACGTGTCGTTTAACGAACGATGACATCTGAAAAAAGAAGGAAAAACACCGAAAAAAACTGGTCGTTGCACTTGACTCTTCTGAGGAAGAGTACGAGTTGCGAAAACCAATTGTTGAGCCCACGCTGCGAACGGTGAACTCGGATTAATTGCCTATGACGATAAACAACGAGGAATGTGAAATAGCAGCCAGCGTGAATATGGTCGCTATCAGAAGCCCGGAGAAGCGGCACATCAGCGAGATGTCGTTGGTTGTTATTCGTAATTTGCTAGTTTGGCTCACGCTACCGCTGCCGATACGAACGTCAGGAGAGCTGATACCATACTCACTCGAGAGACTTGAAGCAATAGTCCCTAAGTGGTGCGGAGTCCACGTCCAGTGTAGGGCATTTCCAATTGAGGTGGGCGACACGCTGCCGAGTGGCAGACGGTGTACGAGCGCAAGACTTAGCGTCACGCACATGGAATCATCCCGTTACGCGGCTTTCGTTCGGGGGATACTCGACCGAAGGCTTGAACCGTTAAAACTATGGAAAAAGTGAGCTGCGTCGACAAAGAGTTTCAGAAACACGTGCAAAGCCTACAATCAGGCGTTATAACAATGGGCCAAGCTGTTGACGTCGACCGATTTGAAGCTATGAAAATTTCAGACTGGTTCTATTGTGTGGGAAAATTCTCCGCGCGCTGATGCAGCTCCCATCGTTACTGTCGTTGGCAGGCCAAGTCGCAGGCAGTATTTACGGTATCTGCGAGCAAACTGTGAACAACTTCTGCACGAATGGGCCACTCGAGATACCTCATTTCTCAATAGGGGGTAATTTTGATTATATCTCTCGCCTGTTATTCATTAGAACGGTGGGTGAAGATCGCATCGAACGTGTGCTCTTGCAGCAGCAAAAAAGCGTTTCACTGCTGGATCTGTACGTTTGATGCTAGAAGCGCATTTTTCCGCTGTAAAACGTTTACTTTCTGGTCGTGTGTGTTGCACATGTGTGTGTTCTTTCGTCGGAAACTGATCCCTGCAGTGTAAATAGTGTCGTCCGAGAAAGTGCGCCATAAGCGCCATTGCCGAACCGAGAAAAAGAATTCAAACAAGGCAACGAACGGCTTCGGCATGAACTCCTTGTTTTGAGAGCGATTGTGTTGAAGGCGCATTTAAAGACCAGCCACCTTTGTCTCACTCGGCCTTACAGCGTCGTCACCGTGCGGGGCGCACCAATGAGTTTATTTTCGAAATATCGGCACCGAGCTTGGCTTCAAGAAAACGAGAAAAACTTTGTTCCTTCGCGTTGAAGCCGCCCGCTCTGCATGTACTAATCTGGGCTATGTGTAGCTCCTTTGTTCGGACCATGCGTTCGATGCTGGCGTACATTTGCTTTAACGCAAAAAGAGCCTCGTGCGTGGCACGGTTCTAAGAACTTTAAATAGGCCTTAAGGAAGTTTGGTAGCGTGTCGTGCGTAGGTGTCGGCCGAGTTGTATGCACACGGACTCGCGAATCGAGCTTGCTCAATAGGAGAGTATGCCCGTGATAGCCAATCAACCGCACGCCGCTAGGCGCTTCGAGAAACTATGCTGATGAACGAGAAGTGCGTATAAAGGGTGTCGATACAGTACGACGAGTTATTAAAAAATGGGCTGTTGTTGAGATTTTTTAGTCTGTTGCTGGAAGGCTAACCGTTTTTAGTAGTTTTGTCTGCCACAGAGTCAAATTAGCTATTTCTATCAATTAATGAAAATCACATCAAAACAGGATATGTCGCTCAGGTTTGTTTTGAAAAACAGCCATATAGGTGGGAACCTTATGCCTTTATGTGCGGAAAGTTCCATTGAAAACCCACACATTTGCTAGATTCCTGCATAAAAAACTATGAACATGCTATTTCGGGCTGTATGTAAGGGTATGCGTATGCAATTTATTGGGGTGCTACGATGTCGCCCCATTTTCTTTTCGAGTTTGTGTCATTTTGGGAAGATGTACACTACTGCTATAGGCGAAACGAGTTTGATGAGACAGTGTTAATAGCTGGGCTGCGAAGACGCCGTACGAAGCAATGAATTTTTGCATTGTAGTCAAAAACGCCAATTGGACGCGTTTTCAATCGGTGCATGGGCGTTGGAAAAATTCATTAAAACCTGAAAATATGACTAACAAGTCTTCTTGCGGGACGCGCCGTGACATTAGCACTGACGTTACCATATTTCTGTTAAAAATTCTTGTTAAAGATAAAAAAGGAAAGGAGATCCGTTTCGGGTTCCCGGAAATTTTCTTCAAAGTCTTGTTCTGAAAACAACTATAGGGAGCGTATTGTGTTTAGGCAGCAATTGCTGAGTGTGATTGGCAGATTCGTTTGTACGATATATAGCACATACACACGTTAACAACAGTGAACACTTTGCGACCCCCGCCTTCGTTAACCTTTTTGCTTCGCATACCATGGCGTTTCTTGAACTAAATGTTGCTAGATTTTTCGTTATATTGGGCTGCCTGATTTTTTGCCTGTCTACACTGTATCCAATACCGCACTCAATACAACGTAAAAATTAGCTATTTCTGTATTCACTAAAGCACTTGATACAATACTTCTTAACATAGTATGTAGAAAGCACCGAACTATCTTTCACAATATATTACACAGGCACCAAAATACATCACCCAGGTACCCCGACGTACCACACAGGTACCAAGAAGGCCTCGTCTACATAACACACCACAACACACACCGTAGGCACTACAGACCATCATCTAGTGCCACAACGTACCACACAGGTACCGTAAGGCATCATTTAGATACCTTTACCAACTACGCAGTTACCCTAAATGTACCATACTGTTACAAATACGCTCCATAACACATCATAAAAAATCCTTTGTATACACGTCAAACCGGAGCCATATGAGACTTTTATTCCGACAGTTCATACATAGCATGCTAGATTGTGTAATGTGAGCATGTAATGCAAGTCTATGATGTATACATTACATAAGTGTGTAACGTATACTTATGTTGCTCAGTGTGTACCTATTTCACATAAATATATAAATATACATTTCACAACGCAAGTGGATAACGTATGTTCACGTTACGTCTATATGGTAGCGTTATGCGTACTTACATAAGTATAATTAGGCATTACATAAGTATAATTAAGTATTACGTAAGCGTAATAATAAAGTAAGACTCCCACAAGAGTCTGCGGACTTGTAAACTCTATACCGATCTTGCAGAAACTCTCTGGAGCTCTATCGATCTAGTCGGAATAATGTCGCGCGATATGCCATGCCAATCAATGTCCAACGTTTGGCAGAGAATATATATCGCCTTTCCTAACCAGCGAGCGGGTGTCTACAAGACCCGCCGTACGACGACGCTGTTATTGTCTATCTCACTCCCGAAAGCGTTTTCAAAGCCCGCTCGCTTGCCTTTCGACGAAGTCCTTCGACGCGAGCGCCCTACCGGAGCTCATATGTATTTTCGTTTAGACAGCCACAATGGAACGACGAGAACGTGGAATGCATTACTAGACACAATGGACTTGGGCGGCGAGCTGCAGCTTGCGTCGGCAATGCAGAAGCTGCGGCGGCGGCGGCGGAAGCCGTGGCAGCATAAAACCCTTCGTCCGAACCGTGAGAGGATGGCGTCGCCCTTTGCAGAATGGCTGACCATGGCCTGACAAAAGTGTAGTGACTCGATGCCGCTCGCGTTGGTACTGCTGCCCTGATCGTGTTCGTTTGGTTGCTTAATTATACACAATATTTCCAAGAACGGACGCCTGACGGATCTGCGATGACACCGCTTGTATACCCGGGCCCTGTCTATACTGGTCTGTCTCAGCGGCCATTCGGCGGAACCTGTTTGGGTCCATTGTTCTGCGTGCGGTGTAGAATAATAATGTAATAAATAGGTGATGCTTCCGAGCCAACGCAAGCAGCGAGTCACTGCCCCCTCGATAAAGAAAAATTATTTCCGCTTAAAGTATTCAATGCGTTTGGTACCTTGAGAAAGGCCGTAAGCTGTGCACGCGGTACAACGCTCAATCCTGCAGGGGTAACTGACACGAATCGATATTGCTGACGGTGGCAATTCAGTAAACGGCCATGAAACGACCGCCTTGATAAGTCGGAAATGAGCTCGGATTTAAACAACGGACGTTACAACTGAAGGTAAGTTTCCTTCGTTCTTGTCGTCGAAGCTTGATACTATTCACTTTAGTTCAACGCGTATTTTCCTTTCCAGCCGGTATCTGAGGATTGGGACGCAAAATCTACTTCGGTGAATACCACCCCTCCATTGGCGGACTTCCTCTGCATTTTGCTGCTTTTCCGATGAGGACGAAGTGGAGAAAAAGCTAGGAAAAGGCGTGGGAGTTAGGGAATAACTCCCAAGCTCGCCTCGTGTATAGGTCGAATGGGGATTGTCTTTTGGGTTGCTCTGCTACTTGATGAAATAGTCCGGGGTTGTACCGTTGATCAGACTGTCAACCTCCTGCTGTCGAGGTAATCGAGTGATTCTATTCGCAACAAATGGCACAACGTTGCGGTGGGCAAACCTTCATTGCAGAGGTTAATTCGGTTTGGCAGCATCTCATTATTTGCCGCCGAAGCTCGAAAGCTTTTGCCGACGTCGATGAATGGTCGAAGGCAAACGTTACTGAGAAAGCGGAACGGACCACGACTAACATTCGTCACATTGACCTCGGTATTGCTTGGTCTTGTCCTCGATATTCCAAAATTCAAGGAGTCCAATCTGTTTTCATCGATAAGTGCCGCCGCGATGATGCCTATTTAAGTACACTTTGTTTTTTTACCAAATGCTTCGTATCCCAATATGCTTTCGCTGTTTTTCTGACAATTTGTCAGCTTAAAATATTTATTGCTCATCTTAATTGCGCTTAGAAAAAAAAATATATGTATACAACCTAGTAACATCCACAATATTTCTGCTACATGAGGATATCTTACGTGACTGACGCGTCCTTGTGCCATACAATGCAATATATGAATTTAAAAACAAACCCACTCGAGGTTTACGAGATTCGTCTACGCGGTCGATTCCGAGAGTTAACGGAAACGAACCGTCGGGCGAGGTAGTTATGGCTAATACATTTCTCTGCATAATTTCTCCCACCGACAAAAAAACAATAGGGGAATGCACTGCGCCTACTTTTCCATCTTTGTCGTTTTTCTCTTCCTGCTCGTAGGCGAGACGTATGCATCTCGAAGAACAGTTCCCTTCGTACGGCTAACCAAGAGACGGACTTCTTCCGCGATCTAGCCAGACCGTTTCGCGGGTTCAAGTCGTCCGGCGCTTAGTCGTCATGGCTTCTCAGACCCCGTGCAAAACATTTTCAGAAAAAAAAATATGAATTTCCATGAATCTCGTGGAGGAGCGTAAGCAGTACTTGGGCGTTTGCACGACCGCGTACCGAGAACGACGTGGCGTCGCTGGCAATGCAATCTTGTATGGGACAATCGCCTTATCGTTTTGAGTACTCGACCCGGGTTTCCAATCAAACCGATAAAAAGCGTCTACCGGGACGGCATCATGGCCTTCGTCGCTTAAGCATTGTTACTGGGAGGTACTTCACAGCAAAGGGTGCCGCTATCTCACGGCGCCAATTGCGGGTGATTTTTTGAATCAGTTTTTAAACATCAGTGGGTGAATATCGGTGTAGAGCTTTTAGTTCATATTCACCTAAAGAACATTTCAGGATAACCCGAACAGCGTTTCTACGCTTAGAAGACCACCGTAAGTGAGTGGGTTTCCCTGGGCATCTACGCCACCCACCTGACAGCCAGAATGGCTTCTACATAACCCGACATCCTGATCCAGAAGACTGAAGAACTGCGTTTGAATGCCATAGTATTTGAGAGTCCGTATTGTGTAATGGTCTTTCGATGCTTGACGCTTCATGTCGCTGCACGATACGATCTTTATGTAATCCTACCTGAAATCCTCTTTCTTACGACAGTAAAACAGATCCACTACCTTTACAGCGTTCTTACTACCCGATACGAATATTTTGGGTGCGAGGCTATCGTGTGTATATGTGGGTATCATCCGGCAATTTTCCCTCAAAAAATTATATGAAAAATAATTACACAGTTTCCACTGACGCAAAGGGATTGAGGTATATATATAAATATATATATATAAATATATATAAATATATATA
>MNPL01002631.1:0-12601 GCA_002081605.1 Tropilaelaps mercedesae
TATATATATATATATATATATATATATATATATATATGCATGCAGGTATGAAATACCAAATGTACCTTGAAGACAAAACTGTGTAAAAGGCAATTTATAATATTTATAGACACGTAGATACAAGCGAATACAAATGCATCGATAAAACAGGTCAAATATCATCATGCGAAGAGATTCTAGCATATTCGTTCGACGAGAAGAAAAGCGTCAACCGCAAGTTAGGTGGAATCGAAGTTCTCATTCCTGCCGCTAGAAATTTGGACAGCCCGATGGTGAACCGAAGTTCCACTACGCCGGTTTATTTTGAAGCAGCAACAACGGAACCCCCGAAAGGCGAACTCAGATCGGGCCAGACCGGTTCAGAGAGACGAGATCAGATAACGAAATGCATCCTGCCACTCAGAGAGTTGATCCATACTCGATGAGTTTCGATTGCAGATCTCGTATGCGATGCACTTATTCGGACTAGATTCGTCTTCGTGACGTTGTCCTTCTCTGTCGCGTTGAAAAGCGCCTGCTTACGGCCCGAGCGTTACTATCACGAACGGTTACCGCATGACTTCGCCCACACTGATAAGATTGTCACTTTCGTCAGCTGCGCCGCTTAAGCACGCGCTCCCTTTCGAAACAACGCCCAAGCGTGACCATACTAATGACAAGACAGAAGAGGGTAGCCGTGTCCGTCTACGTGTGGATCTACCCGTCTAACGTAGACGCACTCCGTTGTCTACCAGGGCCAATAGAGTCGCGCGGTTTTTTCCTTCTGTACGTTCACCTTCGTGGCCGACATCGTCATACGATCGGACATTGTAGAATGTATGTACATTTACGAGCGTAGACATACCAACGCGAAAAGCGGCCGCGACCCTCTGAGGGCCCCACCTGACGCTTTCTCTATTGGCGTTTCACTACGCCCGCGTCTGTTCGATGTTCGGCGGCGGCGGCGGCGGCGGTGGCTGACCCAGTGCCCTACACGGCCCCTCTCGGCAGAAAAAAAGCGCGGGCCCCCCCTTCGTTGGCTGTTTGCTGTTACTTCTGAATTTCTGTGTGTCTGACGTAGATCAGCCGTTTAGTCGGAGGCGAGCCAGGCTCATCTGCGCTGAGGAAGTGGCCGAATCGCGCACAACAGGCCGACGACGTCTGATCAGGCGTTGTCGGTGAGGAATGATCAGGTGGTTGTTCTGAAATCTTTCCCGCCGTCGCATCGACGTAGAGCCAGCTCGTACGACGTTAGCGTCTGCGGGACACTGCGTTTTCCCTTAATAACGTTAGTTCACCCTCGCGGCTGCGTTCGGCCTCCTGCTGGAACTTTTTTCCTGTCCCGCAGTTGAACACTTTTCCTGCCGCCGCTCCCGACGCCAGGGTGGCCAGTCTTCCCCACCGAACTCCCCTCGCCTCTGTCGGCTGGAGCCGTCGGGGCCGCTCGCCGGGGTCGGGCTGGAGCGCCAACGGGAGTCATACCGGTGAGTCGAACGTCTAGAATCAAACTTGTCCGCATCGCGCACAGAGCGTCTGCGGCTAGGCGAATCCGCAGATCACGTCCCGGTTTCGCTGTCCAACGCCGGAAACAGTCGGAAAGTTAAAGTGTGTTTATTATACAACAGTTCAGTGGCTTTCGTTTACAGTTGGAGGTTCCGTGGGAACTCGCGTACCTGTTCGTCGATGTGATCGAGGTGCGGGGGTCGAGTGTACGATACCCGCGAGAACATCCAACGACGTAGTCTAAGTTGCCTGCCAGGACAGTCGACAACCGTTCTGGAGATCCGGGAACTCGGGGAAATTTGTGTTTCCGGCCAGGACCGTCGTAGAAGTTGTGGTATCGGTGGAGTTTCTAATATCATTAACCCGCTCACTGTGCATAAGCGTTTGACGACGACTCCTGCGTTTATGAGCGTTAATAGGTGTGTGTGTGTGTGTGTGTTTGCGTGATATTCGTGGATGTCTCCAATCTACAAAGACCCAAGACCCGAAGGCTTGCGAGATTGACCCGGGCTTTTCATCGTCTTCCCAGCCCACAGTGACACGACAGCAGCCGGCAAGTGATTCGCACAAAGCGTCGACAAGCAGAGTCCAACGGAACGGGTAACTCCCGCATGTCTTGAACCTCCCTCGCACCCCCCCCCTTACGCCCACCAACCAGTCTAACCAGAAACAAGACATCGAACTCCGACGCACGCAGCGACGAACGGACGCCACTGCCGTCGACGTCCCACTGGTCCCGCTGGCCAAACCTCATTACTCTCTTCGTCGGGGGTAAAGGGCCGACGTTCAGTCCCACTAACACGATTGACCGCGTGAACCTGCGCACAGAAGAACGCCGGAGAACGGCTGAAGCCAAAGTGGCCACAAGAGGGTGTTCAGACGCCGGCGGGTTAACGGTCCGACGGCCGCCTGATCAGTGAACAGGGAGCGCTCACGCGCCTGCAGACTTCTCGACGTCTCTGAAAGAATCGAGCAGAGGAAGTGAAAGTACGCCATATTCCTCCGGTTGAAACGACCATCGGTGAGAACGCAAAACGGGTGGACAGAGCCGATGACAAATCACGTTTACAACGACTTGAGCGTCTCGGGTCGGACGCTGCGTGTCGTCCGGTAAGAGAGGATTAACGATCGGACGTCGGATTCCAAACGAAGAAATTCGGCGATTTGACGACGAAGACGTTGGTTTTCAGAATTTTCGCTTCGTCTGGCCGGGAGCGTCCAGCGAATAGACAGGCCGCCGCCGGCCTCTTACATTTCGGCCTGTGGCTGCGCTCCGCGGAGCTCGGGTCGAATGTGTTGTCGCGCAACAAACACGTTAAGCGTTGCGAGTCTGACTCTCTGACCTCGGGTCTGAATCTCGTCGAATCGCATGAGTAGAATCGTGTTAGCCGTACAGCGGACGGTGTAGTGCAAAAGACGAAAAGTTGGATAACAGCTGATAGCAACGGCCGCTACGTGTTTACTGCCTGTCTGGCCAGGCAGCCGTCACATAATCGAAGTGGCAACACAAGCGTTTAGCCGTGGAGACGCCATTGAACATGGTTGGATCGAGTATGAAATAGATAACAGAGCCCCGGGTTCAGACTGCCTCGTCAATCACTTTGGTAACGTCCACCCAGACTACAGGTGCCACATTCTGATGTGTTGAATTGCAGCTGGACGTCAGATTTGTTGTTAGGGCATAAATACATGTGACAGCGAGACGGGACCTACGGGAACGACAGGTAAACACTCATATTGATGCAAACACTCATATTAAACCTAGGTAATCACAGCTAACGAGTTTTCGCTGGGATGCACCACAGAAAAGTGAAGCCTGTGGGGGCCTGTAGTCGGCTCCCACGGGCGAAATCAAGCTTTTTTGTTGGACAAGCAGACTCTTCGCGCGAACTTCGTTTTTCTGTAAGTTACGTCGTCGGCCTCTACGAGCGTCGAATTTTTTCGCATGACGCAAAATGTTCTCGTCGAAAACGAGAAACCCTTGAGTGGGTGGGGGGCTTTCTTTCAGCGAAAACCTTTGACCGAACATTTAAGAAGATTGTTGCTTCCGATTTTCAGTGCCGGTGCACTTCGTCAACGGTTGCATGTCCACCAGACGAAGTGGCCGGCAAGTGTATTACAATTAAGGTTCGCTTGGCTAAGGGAGCTCACTTGGACGCGTAGGCGGCCAATCGATTCTACCGCAGTGGTGCGCAGTGGTGTCAATCACATAGCCTCATTGTCCTAGTGACCCTATCACAGGCCAGTCGTATCGTCTATAAAGAATTCTCGGCCTAGCAAAAGCTGAACTGCAGGCGCGAGATGCTCGGCTGATGAGGGCCGGATAAGGTGGCCTACAGGGCAGGACCCGATGGCGCAGTTGGCATGCGCCATTGGTCAACGAGGTGAGGTTGATTCGTTTGTGCCTGAATTAGACTGTCAGTGACGCGTACGGAGGTTCGAGTGGTAAAATGACATTTTGCTGGTGTTTCGCTTCACAGTGACATGGTTTAGTGTTTTCGCCTAAGACGGGGGTATTACATAGATGAATGGGTTGATCACAAGAGTGATTTTCCGCGCGATCAGCTAGCGGACGAACTTATTGAGTTTAACGACAAATAATCAACGTCGCCGAAAGGGAAAAAAAACTGATATCAGATGTATGCACTGGGTTCGCATGACATTAGACAGCGTTCAGCTTGATGTTAACATGTTCACCTTAACACAGCGCATTGCTGAAGGCGACAATCGTTGAAGGTATTTGCCAATCGGAGTTACTATACAATCCTAATGAGCAGGCAGTTGTGATTAGAAGGCTTCGAGTGAAAACGAATTCTTAATCTACGTCCAGCCGCAATGGTGCGTAAAATTAGGCGAAAGCCGTTAATGCGTGTAATATCAGTAAATAGGGCCGTGACGAGATTTGACGATTCAGCAGGCGTAGATGTACCGCCGAGGGAAATACTTCATTATCTCGAAGTAATCTACCGGACCTCCGGGATGGAGTTCACTAGCTACCCCCAAAATTAGCAAATATTTGAGAATTATTTTTTCTAACGAATCGCCGCCCCAGTGGCCCCCTCTGACAAACAGAAGCGGTGCACGATACACAACAATGGGATGGATAACACACAGTCAGGGACACTGCGGCGTACGCTATGGCGTAACAGGAGCTCAATCGGTGGCGAATGTCTGGAGATAGCTGTTGCTAACAACAGACAATTAATCAATTGGGAGAAAAAAGATGTAGCCCAGCACAGGCCATTCTCTCGATAACGGCGTCGTTTCTTCCACGAAGCCGCTGGCGGCTGCCGAAATGTGTCTATTCACTTTTGCTGCCTTCTGGTCCTATCTCAACTGGACGCATGGGCCATTAATCGCGTATCTGGCAATGTACCACGGATTTCGTCGCGCTCGATTCGACGGCACCCATTTGGTCTGCCAGATGAAGTCGGAGTCGGATTGGGGATGGGTGGACGGGCTGAAAATCGGAAGCCGCTATCAAAATTGACCCGCAAAACAATAAAACAAAGCAAAACATAACAAAAAAAGACAGCCTTGTCGAGTGGATTCGATAGCATGGGTGGGCAATCGTGTTTTTGTTTTATTAGACGTGGCAAAAACTCGATGTTTTAACATGATAACTTTCCGCGGAGATAAACACTTTTTCTGCAAATCCTTACTGAGTCTTCCCGAACGACGGAAAACGAAAGGCGTAGACAGGGACCGATGAAGTCGGGGTTCTACCTCGTTGTAGACAGCCGCCAGGGCGAGTCCGTTGGGTCCCGCTTGCTGGGTACGTTGAAGCAGGAACGTTAACATTACCGGCTGGACGCGTGACAATAGCAACAAGCTTGAACGGTCTGGTATGGCCTTTAACACGGCTCAAACAGTGTAATCTGACAATCGTTCGACAAATAGAAGCCCGTTCGAGCTGACTGAATAACTGTAGAGCAATTATGAGGAAAAATCGAGATAAAGACGCGGCAGATCACGAAATGTGGAACTGAAAAACCGCTAGGCAGACGTTAGAAATGCGAGCGGAGACATTATGAGCGGATGATGACGACGACACGCCATAAAAATCGAACATAATGGCAATTCTTCACATTGTCCTATGAAGTTTGAGACGAAGAAGCGAGATGGAAGACCATAGCCGTGCTGGGAAGAAGTTTTAATTTTTGCAATTTGTTTTGTAAGGACAAACATTTCACGACTGAGTAAACGCAGTTGTTATTCTATGTCCTCCGAAAGCCCCACCCCGGGTGAAACAGGGTTGATTTTTCAAATGTCCGAATCTCAGTGCTGTAAAGCGCTTCAAAAAAACGTGGCCGAATCATATCTCAAACGCTGTTGTAACCGCATTACTTTAGAAAACCCGCTTACTACGATTTGAACCGCGATGTCTAGAACCAGCATGACACCCTTCGGCCACCCGGTTCGGGCTGAATCTGCTCCTTACGATACTTCGAGCGAAAAATCTTCGTGCGTAAAAGGTTAAGGACACGTAAGGACATAGCGGTCCCGTTAGAAACGACCACCTGTGTCGCCAACTGGTCAGCAACACCCGCGAGTCATAATCTTCCTGCGTCCTTCTACCTTTCCATCTTCATACCTGCGTTAAATGTAATGAAAGCATTTGGCTAGAACGAAACGAGCTAACTCGACGTACGTCTCACCAGAAGTCTATTGACATGTCTGTACGCGCACAGCCGATGCCCTTCGAACGCCTTCGGTTGCAAAGATTAACCGTCAAATGTAACTTGTACGAAGACCTCTGGGACCATATTGTCCTATTGCAGTGGAGAAAAATGGCACCAACGATTCACTGGCGGAAGAGATCGGCTATCCGACCACTCCCTTGATCTGGCGCGCGACAAAGAAGCGTCCCCAAGTACTTCTGTCAGACGACCTCTAGAGTACTCTATATGTGAGCAAGCCTTGGCCAGCGGAGAATATTCCATTAATCGTTTATTTACCGATGAATTGTTCATCAATCTGTCGACTATTTTTTTCTGTTGTACAGGTTGTTCTCTACGCTGCAGGTTAAAGTTTCATCACTGTAAACGGCGCAATGACATCTCCAGAGGCAGACCAATGGCCCAGAGCTGAATACCACTTTATTCACATAAAGCATAAACATCCCCATAGATCAATTTTCCATGCGACACGATACAAGTCCTTTTTATTGCGTAATACACCGTATCACCTCGGCTCGCTCCGTAACTGGACCCTGAGTCAGCAACGCCGCTTTGTCCTACCCTCAACGGGCAACTTCTGTGAGGCCATTCTACTTCACCTGGCGACGCGAGCACTACGAATCGACCCCACGCTACTCAACCCGTTTTCAGCACCGTCTTAGCATGACGAGGTTTTCTGATAACGAATTTTACCTCGCCCGTTCCCGTGCTCGTTTTCCGATTACCTCTACGTTTTTGGTGAAATAGTTGCCCGTGTTTAGCACTGTCCTGCATCGGATTCAAAGGCGGGCCACGGCTAAATTCAAACGCGAGATATCCATTCCAAAATAATCTATCCCCATGTCTGATCCAGAGGTCTCTTTTCCACCATCTCCCAGCTCCGACGGGCTCAGCGGTTTTCCGCAAAGTGCTTAGGTATCAAGATTTTCACTGACATCAGCCGCAGTTTTCGGGGTCCAAACGCCCCCAGACTAGCCGGCGGCTCATATCTTGGACCGCATGTTATAGCCGGCGGATGCGCGCACTTCATCTCAGCGTACAAGTCTACCGCGTTGGCGTTAGCCGGACTGGCGTCTAGCGAAAAACGACCCTCTGCACCGAATCTTCATCGGAGCGTAAATACGATTCGGGAAGACCCACCGGCCGACACCTGCGAAGCGAATATCCCGAGCTTCGAAGCGCTATCGCCCAGTGTCGACGTCGTTTGTCGACGAGGGATGCTAATGAAGAACGCCACCGAAGGCGACCGCCTTGGACCGCCGTGGCAACGGGGAAAATCTGTTTGGAGAACACTGACCAAAAGAAGAGGAAAAAGGAACAAAAGGGGAAATGGACTAAGCATATCAAGCGGAGAAGATTGGAAAATTGGGGGCACCTGAGAACAGGGGTCTAATAAAAGGTAATTCGTGTACCGTGTTGAAAAAGGCATACGGGGGTGAAGGCGATGTATATCATCCGCAACTAAATTCACCTGTACATGCAAGAGTACGTAGGACAAGCTATGGCGTGTTAAATGGTATACTTTACGGTAGTAAGTGCAACTAAGGAAACAGGAGATGACAGAGTCGCGCTGGCATCCTGTGTTCAGGAAGCTGCGAGCATTCAGCAGGCTTGTGTCCTCTTGAAATGTGCCCTTTATAGTCTGACAGTGAGCTCTCAAAATATTCATAAGCAAATGCCAATTGTTGTGCTTGTTCGTTTCTCCATAATCTAAGTATAGTGTCTGACGAAGACGCCAGCATTTTGACAGCCAACGAGCATATACGAAGCAACACTCTTTTGAAAGTGATTTCCCGACTTCTCTACGTGCAAATACATACTACACAGCTGTGCGGCAGTAAGTCACATACACATCGGGTGTCACCAGCAGAATAGTTATCGATACGTTTTGCTTGCTTTGATGAGTTCTTGCTGACAAAATTCAGCTGATTCTCTAACGAAGCCTGAGGAAGGCAACACACGAGATTTATTTATGCCGAGAGAATAGTCCAGCGAGGTGAGCTCACCGCCCCGTACATCCATCCTGATAGTTATTGGTTGAGAATTGAACTGTTCCTAGAAATTGGTTTCGATGTTTGTAACATCCAGTGGTGGCCCATGTATTTTTCGAAATGTTCTGTTGTTATTAAATGTTTTGTGTCCTGCCAAATCAATGCCAGTTTTTACTACACTAGCTCTTTAAAAATTATCTGTGAGGTGACCCGTTTGCACGGATAGAGCTCCTTAAATCCATTCGCCGCATTCTCTTTCATTGAGCAATTCCGTTCGTTGAGAAGTAGCTACTGCTACAAATAGGTTCATTAAAAATTTCGATAAATCAGGACCTCTTTCTTGGTTTTTCGTCTATCCATTTTTCCGGCCATTTGACATCGCTGGCCAATAATGTGTCTATAAGGAAAAGCGTCCACGTTTGGTTCTGACTAGTGGCCTATGGCTAAGTCGTTTATCCCCAAGACCCTTTTTATTCGTACTTTATTATTATTGTAAATGTTAGTATTATTTCTATTGCTGTTATTTTGGCTCAGGAATAGAAGCAATTAAAGACAGCTGAGATTCCTAAAAGCCATGTTACGCGTATGTTTTAACATGACTAAAACCTAGGAAATGCTATTAGTTATTGCTCAAATTATTAATATGAATATAGAAAAAGACAGCAACAGACAACGAGGGGCATGTTTCGCTATTATTATTATTATTTCGCTATTATTACAGTTGTAATGTGAGTAACAGCTGAATTCGGACCGAAGCCTAGAGATTCTTACACGATGGCATTCAACGGTCGTTAAGCTTATTACGTAGTAACACGCCGGACAATAGGAACTGTGTGAAATAATCAATAATATTTCACACAGTTTCTATTACTACTTCACTTAGCATACAGCAGCGCGAGCCCGGGCGGGGAAAGTGAGTAGACGTTTTCTCGCCTTTGTTAGTCTCCTGTCCTGTCAACCCTACGCGGTTTAAATATCCCGCCAGGGTTCGAGCTGCATGTGACGGATCATAATGTCGAAAGGTAGATGACGATGGCCTGAGGTCCACCACGCCATATAACCGCCACGACGCCACGATGTCTCGCGAGTCGTTTGTGTATTCGACTTCATCTTATAGCGCTGCATTAGACTAAACAAGCATATAGGTCATTTAGTTGTCCAGTTAACACTTAACAAGTACGCGCTCGCCGCCCACCTTCGAGACTACACTGGAATATACTTTGGTAGTTCGAACGACACAACTAAATTGTGTTAAATCAATAAATAGAAAAATCTGCTATGTGATATTCTAGCGTTTACAGGTCCTCGAGATGCAAATGAGATCAGGCAGATCGAGTTTACCAGGACATATTGAATGTTACAATACCAGCCAAGGCATAGTGGATGAAACTAAACATTTCGTCGTCCCGTGGGACCTTATCGTTGAATACACCACGGTAAGGTCAATATCCTGTTCGATGTCTTAACTGGAACTGGTATATCTTCCCGCAGCACCCATATCGTGGTGTAAATGGGTAATAACCCTTTGGATCTTCTGAAATACTGCCATTCTATTTTAGCGCCGCTTTCTTGGTCTCTTCAAAAATCTCTTCAGCACACACTCGACAAATTGTCTCTTCTTGAACGGCCCCCATAGCAGTACCGACATCCAATGTGAACATCGCGCGGTCTCGTTTACCGAACGAAATCGCTTGAAAAACAGATTTAGGCCAGTCTTGTCCTTAACGGTTAATTACCACGTCACCAACCCCTGCCATCGGCTATCTATTGAGCGATCTTCTCCACATGGCGAGCGGCCGTAAAAGTGTCAGCGAATGTCAAATTGCTTTAGGTCCGCAGCGACTCGACGCATCCCGTGGTGTCCGCCGAAGCCCTGCAGCACCCAACTAACGCTGCCCTCAGGTCGGGTCCAACAGCGGCCGATGGCAGACGCTATCCGCTATGACATGAGCATTTGTCGTCGCGACTTCGCCCTTGTCCGCGGCACTCGAGAAAAAGGACACCTCTTTGGCGTTCGGTTCCCCCCTTGTCCGGTGGAAAATCGACAAGCGATCCGTTTCGAGGTCAGGGAACGCGGCGGGTTGGCGTCGCCGCTACGGAACCGCCGCTCAAATCCGTTTCGAAGCCATAATCACCGCCGTTGTCATGCCATCGACGGGAAAATGTCAGCGAACTGAAGAAAGACGAAAGCCAATGCGAAAGGGATGTGGCGCGCGTGTTTTCTTCATGGAAATTACTGCACGACGGTCGGTGTAGCAAAAGCTGGCTGGGTGGTGAAAACTCGCGAACAGGGTTGCTATTTTGCTGGGTTTTTCGTTCGGCAGAATTGATCGGTCGTTCGGCAGGTCGGTAAGTGAAATTACGTTTGGCGACGTGCTCGCCCGCGTTCACTGGTAAAAAGGGTTGTTTTTTCACATTTTTCTACCTCGTTTGCCGTAGATTGTCGCCGGGTACTGTTTGTCAGCGGTCGTTACAATCGAGTTCTCTCAACATCGTGAGTTAGATAGGCATAACTTCAGGAGGCTGATAGTAACTGGGCAAACGTAAGCGTTAAGCATGACTGGTGCCACTCGCTATGGGATAGCTCGTTTATGAGGGAAAAATCACTCAAGAACCGCCATAGCCGACTGATTGAGCGGCATCTTCTGTGTCACCGATGCAAAATTGGTTTCGCCGCCATCTTGCTTTGCTTACATGCGCGTGTTACAAGTGAAAGCCTCGTACAGGAAAATGGCAATACGCGAATTTCGATGCCAAAATCACCTATTATTACGCTGGCCGTCAAAAAAACGCTTTTTAACATTACCACAAATTCGTTTGTTCTGTCTTTCGGTAGCGCGTCTCGTATTATTACACTGCCCTGCCGGAAATGTGATCAGACGCCAACGTGAGGTTGTTCGCTTATCTCGTATGCCTGCACCATAGGGTAGCCTTGCGTCAATAGGAAGATGCAGCTGAGTTGTTGGTGGACGTAACCTAACCGACGCTGACGAACTTTGAATGTATTAAGACTCAGATCTGATTGTGTCATTTTCCGTTGGATGAACGTAACGTGACAGAAAATAAATAGCAACGACTACTCGTGCATACTAAAAGACGAAATCAGACCAATGTGACGGTGTAATCATGTTCATATAACAACTGGGCACAAGTTGAACGCCGCAGTTGCGATGCGCGCCTCCGTTGTAAAGGAGATTCCAAGTAACATGGTATATAATAATAATGATAGTAGTGTGATGACAATATAATGATATTAATTATACTAATAATAGGTGTCTCGTTGTGTGTGGATGCAGACGAATACAAAAAATCACCAATTATATAGGAAAAAATCAATCATACAGAATACACGAAATGCAACTTACGCAACCGAAATTACTCACTTCTACACCAAATATTGAAGTAACGCTTATCACATCATTCGAACAAGGCGTGCATAGTCCCGTCACGTTGCGACTAAAGAACTGTCAGAAATCTGAATGCCTTCTAAGAGATTTTTAAACGACGTAGTGATTACGCATAGCAGGTCCATAAACCAATTGTGGAGCTTGCTTCATACCTGCTCGTCTGAAACGTCCTACGTTCGTATGCCTACGATTCTCGTGACGCGGCACGTTGTGACATAACCTAATGACTCAGTCTACGCCAACACTTCCTGTTGCCTAAGCAATGGGTGCCTAAGCCTGTTGGATGCGATTTACACCTGGTCCTTTACTTCCGCGTCGCTTTAACGATAATCGACTAAGCAATCACGCGAACGTAAAGCAATAATTTTATGAGCGTCACTCTAATCGAATAGTCGCTACGGGAAAAGACAGATCACACGATTGTTCCCGCATTTTATGACAATGTGGCCGCACAAGGCATGAAGAGTGGCGACGCGGTTTGCCCATGTTCGCACCTGCAACAAAGGCGCGGCAACTCTGAATGGCCAACTCGCTTTGATAGGAACCATACACGATTTTTCCATTTTGCCCGAGCTGCACGAGAGATCTAGCACCAACTGCCCGGTTTTATCAAACCTTATGCACCAACATCGACCAACGAGCCGGCCTCATAGAAGCGATTGCTCTTGTGAAACTCGTTGACGCAGGGCGTACGTTTTCTATTGAGGTTTCGTCGTTTTGTGCCGACGAAGATTACAGAGAGCTCTTACGCAGAGGAATACTCTTAGAAAGGATAGAAGCGGTTGTTTTGGTCCTCTCCTGCCCTGTGGACGGTGATGGGCAAAGCAGCTAGTGAAGGTGACGCGTTCAAAGCCTTTTGAAAGAATATACGGTCGAGTACGAATTCGAGTTTCGATAGTTACCGATTAGAGTATGAGGGCGATATTTTCCGTACAGACCATCCGCATGGTGTAATGGTTTTTCGGACTACTGCCTCTAAATAATAATAATAATAATAATAATAATAATAATAATAATAATAATAATAATAATAATTATTATT
>MNPL01002632.1:0-13056 GCA_002081605.1 Tropilaelaps mercedesae
TTCTTTTCCTCTGCAGCTTGCAACAAACAATCCATGCTCATCATCCGCAAGGAAAATATTATTTTTGTCAGAAGCATATAGTAGTCCATATCCAATTAAATATAGAACAAATTATCGCAGATGCAGACACGTCTATATGCAATCTCCTTATTCTAGCATCCAGCGTTCCCAAAATAAGTTTAAACCAAGACCATTATCTGTCTCTAGAAGACGACATGAACAAATGTAAATAATGTGTTACGTTAGAGATTAGCAGAAGTAAAAACACCATCTGCTGCGGGGGCTTTTCGTTTCAAAGTATTGAATAGTCCATTCTTTGAGTGCTAAGTATACGACACACACATACACATTCGCAAGTGGCATATGAAAGATAGTAAACGTGAAGTGGTGATTTTGGAGAGGAATAAAATTATAATAATAATTATTATTATTATTAGTAATATCATCATTATTATTAGATTACATTACTTCTGCGATTTATGGTATTTGTTATGTTGTATGGCCGACCGGCAGGCCCCCGTGGGCCAATTAGCTGAGGTGAGGATAGCAGCACCTTTCGCTGTCACATTCGCCGCGATACCATTGAGTTCTTTGCGTGGTAGATATACTTCTGTTTGGACTATTTTATACTTTATCTAACAATAAAGTTGTATAATTTCGTAGATGTGGCTGTGTGTGTGTATGTGTATATATTCGTGTGTATTGTTTTGTATATTCGTTCTCTGCCTACTCAGTTCTTCCGTAGTAGTAGCATCAGCAGCAGCAAAGTCAGTGTTGATCGAGACTAAGGCGTGTTCACGTCAATATAAGTATCATTTTGCAACATTACTAGTGTTCGGCGGACGCGACTCTACAAGATTTGCAGCACCAAAACAATAATTATAATAATAATCGCAATAGTTGGTCGCTCTTCCGTCGCACTCACTTTTCTATGTACATTCAATGCTAATTATTAATATAATAGTAATAGTAATCTAAGGTAGATGGATTGTTCTAGCTCTACCCTCTTCCGATTCCTTCTCTCGTTTACACCCTCTCTTAACCCCTTTCTGTGTCCCCCTCTTTGTTTATCTTCAATCAACGTCAGCATCGTAATTCTCACAATTACGTAGCTATTTAGACATTCTTTCATATGATCTGCCTTTATATAAGTGAGCAGACCAACCAAAGGAAAATCCGCTTGGTATGCTCTTTGTTTTGGATACATTCTATTTATGTTGTTTTTGAAGCCGTCCTGTAAGATGGTATCTTTCTTGCTCAAGTTAGCCTCTACTAACGACGATATAGAGAGGATCCCGCATCCATTTGCTTGTAAACGGTCCCAAAGAACCAAGTACATATTTTAATCTAGTGGCTCTATTCCTCTTATCAGTGCTATCTTGTTGTTTATATCTCCGATTGGTCACAATAAGATGCAGACATGCTGCTATCATCCATATTTTTGCTACACGGCCGGCCATTTAGCTGTTGCTTCAGTAGGCCACTGGAAAAGAACCATCGCGAATGCTGGAGGGTTCGCACTGCTGTGGTCTTTTTTATGACGCGATATTTGCCGCAGGCGTGCTCACGGTTTAACGTAAGCTTGGTGGTTGTCATAAGTCGTCGAGATGTATACGTGTATATACCGTATTATGAACGTGCCCCCCGATGTAACAACTCTTGGCCATGGTTTTTGTTTAATTTTTGCATTCATATGCATAGCACAATGATCTGTAGCTACTGCAGCTCCCAGGAAGATACGACAGATATCTCTTTCATTTTATTTAAATACAAGGAAAACAGTTGAAGTAGCAAGAACCCGCGCTTTAAAGGCGCTTCTTATATGTATGATTCCAATTGTAAAGAGACTCTTCCAGAGCTCAAGTTACTCATGAAGGCGTATTGCCAGCAATGTTATCGCTTCCATCATAAGAAACATTACGCCTTTGTAGTGCCATGAGAATCGTTTCCCAATGCCCGATTTTACGCTGCCAGATAGCGTTGCAATTTGTTGCTATAGATACTGCAGTCAGGCTTCCTTACTATGACATCCCGAAGTGGTTCAGCATGAGTGACCCCACTCACAGTGGTAGTAGTTGGTGAGTTCGTACTGGTAAAGGAGCCGACTCGAGTGGATCGGCTGGCTGCTAGATTAACGCGCATTCAAAGCAACTAGTTCGTTGGCTGCTTGCGTCTAGTTCGACACGTTCAAGCAATTCAGCCATTACCAATCCACGCTGTCTACACACCCCTTTAGCTTAAGACAGCGACAGCCATCGTTGTTGGCACTTTGTTCTGGAGACATAGCAACTCTCACGGTCCGAAAATCTAATCATATCTTTTTCGAAATTCAATAAATTGTGTGCGCAAGAGCTCGGTAACCCACAACACTAACATCAACTTCAGCAGTGACACTCACATTTGCCATCACCATTCTAAAAGAAAGAACACTCTATGGGCCACTTCATCTTCTGTGTGTCACGGTGAAAATTTGGAGATCACTTAAAGGTTGTTCAGCCTTGCTTCTCAAGGTCGGAAATATCGGCACAGCACAAATGCACGTGCAACGCATAACGATATTTCATTCAAGTATGTCGATCAACGAGTATACGAGTTCGAAAATTTTTGTAGGGGTGAGCCGGGATTCTCTTGCTATAGACGTATCTACAAATGGCAAACTTTGCCCATAATAAAATATTGATGTAGCTATATTCAGGACCACACCTGACGTTAACAAGAGCGGAAAAATCTGTTGCTTTGTTTCGCTTTGTCGCATTTTTAACCGGTCGAATCGATTTTAATCATAATCATTGCAGTAGGTCAAACAAGCTAGTTTTTTAGAATAGCGACTTTTCAATAATATGGTCAACATAGCTTTCAGCGGATAGATGGTAGCTGTTATGCATAGCATTATTGTTATCCTTAACGAGTGATTAGGCGCTAACTTCTGTACTCAAGCGGATCGTTCTAAGAAGACGATCCGAACTGTAGGACAAAAACCAATAATTTTTAGCATCCTATATATACAACGCGGCACCACCATTCTAGTAGCACCACTTCGCAAATGAAAATTAATATATGTCCAGTGTTTCTTGCCTTCTTTTGTTATTGTTGTTGATTTAATAACTAATGGGTGTAGACAGATAATAATCTACCGTTACCGTAATCGTTGTTCATGTTGCTGTCGATGCTGTCAATGTGATTTTGCTTATTGTACTATGGAGCTATGTTACTGCAGCTGCTTGGCGCACTTCGTATAATATCTTTCCTCGTATAATGTTTTTCTTTTCTATGAAAGTTTAGATGCAGTTGTTGTCACACACTCATTTCTAATTGTTGTTGCTGTTGGTAGTGCTTGTTGTTGGTATAATTATTAACCTGATTCTGAGTCAGAGGACTCTTCGCTGCTCGAGCTGCTCGACGAGGACGTGCTGCTGTCGCTGTCACTCGAACTACTACTACTGGCGCTGAGCCGAGGCGCGTTGCCGCCGCCCACCGCTGCAGGCCCACCGTCATTCTGATTCATATTTGCCAATTCTGAAATTGAAGAAAAGATAACGCAAACTCAAAATTATAAATGACGACTAGTTTATCCCACACAAAACATTCAAGCAACCCAGTTTATTAATGAGGCTCAAATATATTTTGATGATAGTACAAACACATTAGTAGAATTCATTATCAGCTCGACAGATACAAATTGATCGATTCCATAGATCAATTGAGATTGTAAAGGGAACGTTAGCCGTATGATGCTCGACGATCATTTTGCGCGGTTTATTTGATTCGCCAATACCCTCGAGTGTGCACTTAAAATATGAAATTGACCCCAACTGGGGCGGAATGAAAATCGCTGCCTTTAAAAGCGAGGATTAGACAATAAACCCGGTAATGGCGTCCTTACAACTCAGTGGAGAAAGAATGAAACATTTGCAGACTTCGTTCATCAGCGCCGCGTGGCATTGGGCAAACTTAAGCTGCCGAAATTTAAAAACACGTGTGAGCGTTAGGCAGGTAGATTGCTTCAAAAGGCCTTCGCCGCACGGCGTGACAATTTGTGTAGGCCGATCAGGAATTATCACTCAAAACGGTGGAATTTAAACTTTGTCAGCGTTCATAGTACAGGTAAGGTTGTTAAAAAAAAAAAGAAGAAAAGCAATTAATGTTTTTAAGTCCTTGATAGGGTAAGCACGCAGCAAGTCTAAAGGACAGATAGCAATGGCGGGGAATTAGAAGAATTCCCCTCAAATTGCAGAACAAATACGAATTTCAATCAAACGGCTTCGAACTGGATAGCACACGTAGGCCGGAGTGGCAAAAAGGCAGCATAGACTGAAGATTATTAATACAGGAATAATGGATTTACGAGGACAGATCTAGCCCAGAATAGATACACGGGTGGAGTAAAAATAGCAAAAAAAGGCCTTTGAAAAATTCGTTGAAAAAACTGGCCTAAAAGTTCTGATACGTTACGAACACCGAATGTAACGTTAAAGAAAGAATTCACTAAGATTGTAGAAAATTCCAATTAAGACTAGCAAGTAAAAAAATCAAGAAAATCATTTTAAAATGGAGTGATTAAAAATAGAATAATTTGGGAATATAACAGGAATGAATAAGAATCTAGAGAAGAGAAACAACAAAACGGAAATTAACGAGAGCATACTGAAAACCAGATCAATAAAGTACTTGCAAACATTTTTGAATAGAAGCATATGTCAAGAAGAATAGAGAAAGTGAAGAATGTAAAGAAATAAACTAGCTAACAAATTCTGAAGAAGTGATCAAAGTTGCAAAAAAGTAGCAAAAAAGGAAAAAAGTAGTAAGTCGAATGTAGGAAAGACGGAACATCAATTAAATTATAAAAAAAAAACTTTTGCGCAACACTTCTTCTTGCATAAAAAGAGTACGTAAACGCAATAAACCGGACTATTTAACACGCTATAGCATATTATGGACTTCAGGTAAAATGGTTTATTGTGTTTAAAGAAAAGTACGATAAAATGTACTTATTTGCGAAAGGTGGTTACGCAATCAACAAGGTTTTAACAAGAAGAGTGTGCCATCTGTGAGTAGAAAAGTAATTATTTATAAGGCAATCGAATATAATTTAGAAAATTGGGAACAATTTTACCTCTTACGTACAAACACGTAGGAGTTAAAATTGTTACTATGAGAAACATGTTTAAAAATGAAGGGAAGATAGTAACACATCGTAGAAACTGGACAAAGTGGTACACGTTAAATTATTATGATCGTATAACAGATAGCTAGAAATATGTGAAATATAAAAAATATTTTCGTATCGAGAGTTACGTGTGCAAACGCAGTAGTAATAATGAGTGGAAGCCTAATAGATAACTGGACACGATACAGCCAGGTGTTGCAAGGCAAGCGATACAATACAGGTACACATGTGCAACTAAGCTTTTAGAAGGAGAACTTGAGGTTCCAAATTTTTGGACATAGAAGCGTTCCCAAACGTACATCTACAATCAGACCATAAGTTTTAGACAGGCCATACGGATAGAGCTAAAACATGCGGGACAGACTAACAAATCCTAATGTTTCAAAATATAATGTGTGCATGGTATAGAGAGCTAAAAATATTGTTTGATTAAATTACACCGTTACGCTAAAAAGACGAAAATGAAATAGCCGAATAAAAATGGCGAATCGAAATGGAAAGAAAAAGCTTTTTGTATTTCTACAAAAAGATTAACAAAATATGGCTTAGGCACATTGATATGCTCTAACCTAAAGGCATCTGGCCTTCGTCCAACTGCCAAGCAGGCATGCTAAACAAGCATCGAGAATTTGACAATCCTAAATGCAGAGTGTGTGGCGATGAAGAAGGAACTATCAAACACAGTGTGATTAAATGCAAGATGTTAGGAATAGGACACGTAAAAACGAATCGAGCATCAGATTTCGACAAACAAATGAAATGGACGAAAATAGATGATTGAAAAGATTGTTGGCAGACTGGACAAAATTGGCAAACTGGGTAAAATTTGGTAATTGTGGGAATCACATATATTGTGTCAAACTTGGAAAAACATCTATGCATATATATGCAATGAGCGAACAATTTTATCTTAAAGAGTTACATGAACTGTTATATAGACCACTATACATATAGAGGCACGTATGAGGCACCGAGACAATTCTCAAGGGCAAGAGAAAGAATGGTGCTAAGAATCAAATTAACAAATATGTGTGACCTTTTCATCAAGTTTTAAGAAGCTGGGTGATATTAATAACCAGTGTTTTACAATAAACATTGCACGTTCACGCACTTCTAATTTGTGGCATTTAGTTCGAACTGACAAACCTAGTCTGTATACAAGCGCCGTTGAGGGGCAAGATATCATAACTTACAAAAAAATTAATACCATACAAACCTTTCTTGGCGGCTCCCGCTTTGTGTGGGGGTTTATGAGCGGCGTTGCTATGGGGTTGGCCGACTTGATTGGCAGCAGTACTACCCCCTGCAGCGTTGGCGCCGTGGTGCGCCACATTGTTACTACTGCACCCCGCCCCAGCGTTGGCGACTGATGGTCCAGGGGGTGCTAGTTGTCCACTCATGTCCAGTAACCGCTTTTCCAACTCTTGTTTTTTGTCCTTGACCGACTCTTCCTTGCTCTTCCCTGTAAATGAGGATGAAAAATGATGCCCCCCAACGTTACAGGAATATGAGCCCTAGGCAGTTACCATCTGAGAGTGCTATTGCCATTTGTCTTCGTTCTCTAAATGCCACATTTGTTGAAATATATCAACTTATTTCTCGCGTAGGTACTAGTAACCTCTATCGGGCAATACAATATGAAAAAACTCACTTTTGCCGCCGGCAGTCCCGTAGGGTTTTCGAGGCTTTTTGGCGTTGTTCTTGGCGAGGCATTGGGCGACGTAGCTTTCGAGCTCCCGTAGAGTCGATGGTTTGAGCGTCTCGAAGTCAATTTCAATTTCGTCGGGATTCGAATCTCGCAACGAAGGCTCACGTGATTGAATGATGTGAACAACTTTTCCAAGCTTGTCACCCGGCAATTTATTAATATCGAGTGATAGCTGACGTTTCTCATCATATGACATAGGTTTCGCACTATCCTCGTCCTCCGAGTCGAAGGCGCCGTGACCAGACGTACTCTGCGCCTGCGGATCTTTGCGTGCACGCTTCTGCTTAGGAGGCGCGGAAGACGAAGAGGCCGCCGCTGCTGCGGCACCTCCGCGACCTTCGCCCCGTTTCCCTCGACCGGGTTTGCTTGGCGACACACCTTTCTCACCACCCTTACCACTAGCAGCACTATTATTGTCTTTAGCACTTGTACCTGTACTCTTGCCGCCTTCTCGATGGTGCTCCTTCTCTCCCCGATGCTCTCGATGGTGATCTCGATGGTCGCCTCTACTGCGGTCCTTATTCTTCTTCTTCTTCTTCGATTTACGGGATTGAGCCGCGAGCGAGCTAATCTGTTCCGTGATGCGGCGTAGCTGTTCCTGCAATGACTGCAGCTTGCGTTCGCGCTCTGCCTCGCTATCGTCGGCCGAGTCGTCGCTATCGTCACTGTTTGCCGCATCGGAGTCGGATGCATCGCCCACGGCTCCAGCGGCCGTTGTGGCCGCCGCAGGCGCCCCTGGCGTCGGGCGCACCGTCGTTGGTTCCGAATCGCTCGCTTCCGGGGACATTTGATCGCTAACTGCCGTCGGCTCAGGTTCGTCGGGCATACGCGCCATCTTAGCCTCGAAGACGTCCTGTAGTCGTCGTGCCATTTTCACGACCTCGTGATCAGCAGGATTATACTTATAACAGTTAGTAAATACGAGCCGGACGTCGCCGGCAAACTCGTCAGGGGTACGATATTCTCGCCGCTCCATCTTCGCCTTTACCGTACCGAGATCCATCGGCTGCTTAATAATATCATAGTAGTCGTGCAAGCCTAGGCCTTCGACGTCGACGGCTTTGTAGAACGGCCATGCATATGTTGAGTGCTTTTTAGCAAAGAGTTCCTTCACCACAGAATTGCAATACTTCAACTGCTCTGTCATTTTAATCCGCTTAGCCTTGCTGTGCTGCTGCGCCTGGTCAGGCAGGTCCTTCGAGGGCTTCTTGATGGGCCGGCCGCTCTCACGCCGCGTTGAGATCTTCTTCGAGTCGCCACCACCGCTGCCGCCGCCTACAAGCGGGGTTCCCCCCGCTGCGGTATACAGCTCACCGGGCGTCTGACTGGGCGTCGTCGTGTCAGCTTTCCGTTTGACGCCCTTCTTTACCTTATTGGGCGTCACGCCCACGTCGGGAATCGTCGGTGCTGTTGGGAGTACGACCGCTCCCGGTAGTAAAGAGGGATCCGTGGCCCCTGGAGCTGCAATAGGTGTTGGCGGAGCTATCGGCTTGGTGTCATTGAGCACCGTTTGTGGCGCTGGGGGCGCGGCGGGGGCCACCGGCTCCGGAGGAAGCACCGTTGGGTCCGCCGCAGGGGCAACAGCCGCCTCGGCTTTTGCCTGAGCTTGCTGCGCTAGCAGCGCTTTGGGAACAGGGCCGGGCTTCTTTTTCGGGCCTTTCTGACCTTTGACCGGCGGAAGAGCGAGCTCAATCTCCTGTTTCGGCATTTCTGCTAGCTTCTGCAGGAAGAGCTTTTCAAGCGACTGTGCCATGAGGACGACGTCTTCGCCTGGTTTATTATAGATATAGCAGTTCGTAAAGAGCGTGTTAAAATCGTTGATGCACTCCTGCACGTCGTTGTAATAACAGCTCTCGAGGCGTTTCTTGATCGTACCGAGGTCCATTGGTTGTTTGATAATACGGAAGTAGTCGGGCAAATTCAACTTAATCGTATCGACAGGACTCTGGAATGGCCAAGCAAAGTTGTGCTTCCAGACGGCTTTCATGACGTTCTTGAGCATGTACTGCAATTGGTTGGTGTTTCGATGCGGCCGATTGCCAGGTTCCGTAGGTGGAAATACCTGTCCACGAACCGGCGTCAGCCACTCGGGTCGATCGTCACCATCCGGCTCATCTCCAGCGCCGGCCGCGCCTCCGCCGCCACCACCACCGGCGGCCGTTGGAGGAGCTCCATTACCAGGAACCTGATTGCTGATAGCTAGGGGAGGCTGCTGCTGCGGCGGCATTGGAGGGGCGCCGCCGGCGGCCGCCCCGCCACCTTCGGCGCCCCCGCCTCCACTGCCCACTGCCGCCGCCGCCGGCGTTACAGACCCTGACGACGACATGACGATGATTGATGTTGTCAGAGGTCAGGGTCGTCGCAGCAGCAGCAGCGTCGTCAGCGACTCCGCTGCCGCCGGCAGCAGCTGCAGCAGCGTGGCTGGCGCTGGTTGACCGGGCAGGGCAAGTCTACACTCGCTAGCCAAGGCCTTACGCCTCGGCCTATCCTTGTGCTTCTGCAAAAATAAAGAACACACAGAAAAAGAAAAACATACTGAGAGGAGAAATGGTTTAATGCCATTCATGTAGATAGATATATGTACAATAATATAATACTGGCGGGAGGAACAAGGTAGAGGGGCCAGACGTTGCAAAGCCAACGTCTTCTTTATGCACCGACTTTTGAGGTGCTCGAACTGTTAGGTCGTCATTGCCAGCCGAGTTGACAATAGACTCAGTAGATTAGACCTCGTCAAGCAAAAATTACTCAAAAACGCTCGAGTTTTAGATAATGGTGCAAGTCCGACGGGTCAAAATAATGAAAACACGTAATATTTATAACGCACGTAATCTACGTAGATCAGCGCGTCTGATCAAACAGAAATACCGCATTGAAGCGATTATAATAGAAAAATATATACTTTATACGCGTACACCTAACAAACAATAACAAATGGAATGTTTTAGGCCAAATACTCGTATTACAAGTCACTTTTTCCATATATATATATATATATACATGACAAGCAGCTCTCATTTTTTAGCGAACTTCTTGGGACCTCTGCCACTTGGCACAAGGATTTCTGAGGACATTTTGAAGCATCATGATTCCTTACTATCAGCCTTTATCAACGCAATAAAGAATAAGGCGCGTGCACTGTTGTAAAGCAGATCAATAAACATAGCAATTTTGGGAGTCCCTTATTGCTTCCACTGATATTGAGTCTCTACTATGGAATGGATTCGTAAATCTTCCACCATTAGCAAAGTCGCTTGATAACTCAAGGATGCTGCTTTATTCAAATACCCGCTGAAATGAAACGAGACAATTTAATGATCTATTCATTTCCAAGTCATTAACAACGCCATTTCGTTCTACACAACGAATCTGTTCCAAATTTCCCCATAAACAGAGGTAAGCATTGCACAGAAATTGTCAGCTAGCTAGAAACGTCTTAACAACATTTTCAAAGGCGTTAGATAACGCTGTGTTATTATGGCAGTGACCATGATCATCAATCTACGACCACCGACATTCGTGCTGACATGTTCATGCCTAATAGTGGCCTAAGAATTGGCCTCACTTCAGGCGTCATGTCAGAGGCGGAATCCTTTACAAACGCTAGGTAACAAGCAACATCGAACAAAAACAACGGCGTGGCATGAGACGGCCGAACATAGGCAACGGAACCATCTCAATTATGGCCAGCACTTCACGCATGCTCCATACCTGTCGATAAGTTAATCACACACACACACACACACACGAACGATAAACACACGCCGTGTTAACCGTTACATCGCTTGGCGATCACAACGGATTCGGCTAGGTGTCGGCCAAAACGGCCATGGCCCAGAGCTCAAGTTGCCCGCCAAAACGTTGGCCGCTCTGGGCGTATCGTCAACTGTTGGAAAAGGAATTTTTGAAAAAGCCGCCAACAGATTCATGTTACGGCATCTACCGACTTAAACCGACCGACCGACCGACCGACCGACCGACCCCTGGAAGATCGTCGAGCCATGCCAGCTGGCTCACCGAATCAGAGCTCGAAGCGAGATGCTATCCTCACATGGTCCTGTAGGATATATAGGGCGTCCATCAGCAGCCTCTACAACGGCGTTCAGGACACCACCACCACCACCAGAGCACAACAGCACAGAACACCACAACAACAACACACAGCCAGCAATGACAAGCGACGGTAGAACCCTGCACCGTCCGCGATCCCTGCACAAGGGGGGGGCGGCGGCGGCAGCGGCGGGCGGCGAACGAACACAAAACAAATGCAACAGCAGCGATTAGCGCCGCGACCTGAGCAGCTCAAGACACTTGCGAGCTGCGAGGGGTTTGGGTTTTTGCTGATAAACAAAACAACACAACAGATCTCTCTTGCTCTTTCTCTCTCGCTCTCTCTCTCTCTCTCTCGCTCGCTGTCGATGAGAATAGCGACGAGTTTGGGCTTTCGCTCAAAAGCCATTGGCGACAAAGCCGAATCAACACACAACGAAGACTCCGTGTTATGGCGTCATCTATCGCAACACAATTTTCCCTGCTCGGCGATCGGGGAACTGGATTAGATATGTCAATGTATGAATGGCTATGCTATGGCTATGCTTGGCCAGACGCCGGTGGACTGAATGTTGGGACAATTTTTGGCGCCATTGCCCGAGTTCGTGTCGCAGTTGGACCATTCGTCGTCGCCCAGAGACACTATGGCCTATGGATTTCAAACGGGGCGGACATGAGGGCCTATTTTGATCGGTGAAACGACGATCGGCCAACGACATTGAAAGTATCGTCCCGTCGATTATATCGAGGAGACACCATCAGCTACAACCAGTGACACACAGACACAGCTACTACCTTCCCTGCTGCTGCTGCTGCTGCCTGCTCGGCTTACCCCAACAACAGGCCACTCACAGCGTCGCCGCACTCAAACAACAGATCTAATCCGACGGTTCTTACGTACAGTCCACAGCGCCCGGGACGATAGATGACACCGCGGTCACGCACAGCACACGCACTTCACGTATTTCCAACGATTTTCGACGAATTCGACGATTTTACTCAGACCCGAAGCCGGCGGACGCCAGGCGGCTGTCCCATCGCTCTCAACACTTAAACGGGCCGATGTCGGCCAGTACGTGCTTGCATACCGTGACACAGGCTTCGCAGTTTTCCCGACGATCCGTTTCGACGATGGCGAGTCACTTTTTGCACATGATTTGTCCCGATTTCACCCGCTAGCAGCGCAATTCGCATGGACAGCGTCTAACGGACATTTGGTGGCCCCCACAGACGCTCGCAGGCTCGCAGCGGAAGCCATTGCGACGCGCCCATTGGCTAACACAGGGTCATGTGACCGGGTACCGCAGCGCCCTCTGCACGATGATCGGAGTGGAGGCTGGGCGCTCACCAGGACAACAAAGTAGCGCGAAAATTCGAAAACTCTAAATAACAATAATAGAAAAGTTGCCCGTTGTTTCTTTCGAAGCATGATCAATTGAAGGACGATTCCGATGTTGTCCCTCATCTCAGTAACTAAATATGAACACTAGGTTGATTTTCTAAGCATTGACACATCGAAAGGTGTCAATGAGTGTACTAGCGTTTCAGTTTGGAATACTCTCAAATGCTAATCTATAACAAAAAAAATTCGTATGTTTATTACAATGATGTAACAGCACACGATTGAAGCTTCCGGATTTATTTTTCCGCACGCAGTAATTAGCCGTTCTCACGGAAAGCAAGATTTAGTTTTTATTCCTAAGATTGCTATTTTCCCTCTTACCGCCTAGTTTTTGTTTGCGCGCAAACTTGCACATTTTTCAAATAAGCGGCAGTTTTGCGCAATTAGACGCCCGTGGTACTCACAGCCCCTGCCAAATGCATTCATTGTGAGTTTCGTCTGTTCGACTGCTATCTAGATTTGTTATTGTTTTCAGTAATATTTGTTTGTGAATTTAGGGGAAGGTAAGGAGTATGCAGTTGGAGAGCGCGACACTGAGAATGGTAATTGGTCAGTCTGTAATTTCATCTTAGAAGTACGGCTCCTTTTATGGAGAAGGGATTCACAGTCCGCCTTCTGTAAGTGAAATTCAATGATCACTGTTCGTGTTTGATCATCCCGGACGTTCAGACACATTTACTATTGTTATTATTAGTGCTGTTACCGGCGGGTGCGCGGAGCACGTGAACC
>MNPL01002632.1:13614-52215 GCA_002081605.1 Tropilaelaps mercedesae
TAACATATCGACACTTTGTGGACAGTACCGCAGTACCATCAAAAACTGTGATTCAAAAAAGAATAGGGTGTTTGTAATTCATTTGGCTTAGTAGTTCGAAAGATTGAAACAGGTGTACCGATTGCGATATCTAAACTAAAGGTAGCTGTTCTTGAAGGTTGGCTAGATCACCCCCTTATAGGTGATGGTTGGCTTTTTACAAAAGTAACTGCACCTTATGCCAATAAAACTTCTGCTCTTCTTTGTTCTGTCTTATAAATCAATCTTATCTGATCCAGGCCTATCATCAAATAGAATTCTAAAAAATACACTATAAATATACAACTTTATTATTTAGCAGTTCACTGATCTAACATCTTCAGTATGGTACAAAAACAACTTTGAGGAAACGTTGCCTAGTAAGTTTCACAGCACTGCATAAAGTGGAACGGTTTCTACAAACACTGAGGATCGTGGTCAGTTGAATAGTGATATTTTTACTTTATATCAACCATTTTTTTGCAATGAAGTATAATTTTTATTCCTTCGTTAATTATATATAATTGACTGTATCGTCATTATAAATGTTGACTTTGGGGACTGTTTCAGGAACACGTGAGCAGTCGGTCGTCCTTAAATTCATTGCCATTGTAATGTAGATAAATACTGTGGTGAGTACGAGGTTTCAATCGATCAAAAGCAAGTCTAATATGTGCCGGTAATTGTATTATTCACTTGTGTTAAAGTAAACATAATACCCTGAGATGTGCATATTGATAATCATTTTGCTTTTCTATTTTAGTTTTCAACTATTGTAGATAATTTAGATGATTCTCTGGTAAAATTTAGTCAGATGTGAATCGCTTGTCTAGTGCTCACAAACATTTTACGCCTATATTTGAAAGAAGACGGAACGTCATTTTCGCTGGTGTTAGTGCTTAGAACAACTAGCCAGCTAATCTTTCTCAAGATGTTTTTACGTGTACATGAAACGTGTCTGGAGTTTTACTACGTTTCACTATACATTCAATAGCCTAAAATCATAATCTCTATTTATTTCTACGCCGACTTATTTCAACCAAGCCAACACGTGCTAATGGGTAGCGCTAATTTTTAAAAATGTTGATACTGTGTTAATATTCAGCTTCGTTTACAATATTTTTGCTTTATACAATCTTAGACAGTATAAGGCTTACCACGGTAATCATATTATGCGCTGTATTAGATAATGTACCATATACTCAGTGTCTTTTAGTAGAAAATTGCTAATATTCAATAGATGTGGTAAGCGATTGATGGTATGCATCACCCAGGTTTGATACCGGCATCAGATCAATTTTTTGTAATTGTGTTTTATCTTTGGTCACTTGCTTTTAAATGTTTGGATTTCCTTAATGTTGCAGGGCATGTACCGTGCATGTAATTACGTAGGTCGGATAGGTGGGGCACACACAATAAACAGGAGGACAGATATTCGCCCATGGATGACGAATTCAATGAAGGGGGTCACGTCGGAAAAGCAGTCGTTTTGCCAATCTCAAGAACAACAAAGACGGCGGACCTTTTCACCATGGCTAAAGACAAAAGCACCAGACAATCGAAATTCAAGTCAGGAGACCCAGACCCGCCTCCAGTTTCCAACTTCTGGATTATTACTTAGCCAATACGATGAACTTATCAAGGTATAGGGTTGTTGCTATTTTTTCTTGTCGGATCGGATGTACGATAATTTCCAATGCTAATACAATTTATAAAATTGTGTAAAAATTAATCGATTTCTGTCAATTTGAATTCTGCCGATAATACTATACTTCTCATTGTTACTGTCAACATGTCACGTTACCTGAGGGTCAGTAATGGTATTTTTAGTCTCGCATCTATATATTATGAGCAGCGAAGCGCGTTGTTGCACTATAGTCTGGATAAATATAATAAAGAAATAAAATATTTAAATAAAATGCATAATAGAATATAGAAAAAAATATATAATAGACATACATATAGAATATAATGATGATTCGCTCATGAACAGTAAAATATTCAGATATACTATTGCATCATTAGTTAAAATTATTTTTTCCATTTTATACATTTCACGTAGCTGTCAAACTGAAATGTATGTAACCCGATAGGTGTAAAAAACAGTGCAATCACCTGGACACTTTGACCATACGGTGTCAAAGTGTAGGGTTTATTCTATCGGTTCGAGCAGGCTTTGCAGTTAAGGAAATATGCTGACTGTGAAAATTATTAGAACATCTATTAATATGTTGTGACGTATTAGTACAATTTAAGGTTCAATTGTCTCTGTTTGTAAATATTTATATCTTTTCAACAAATTGTTCAACCCTGAACAATGATTTAAACCAAATGGTGCGATATCGGCAGGTAAGAACAAATCATTTTTTTCAATGTCTCAAAAACCACAATGGTAACCGTCTGTCTTTGTCTTCCCCTTTCCCTCAGGTGCAATTTTCATTATTCTATTGTAATATGGGTGACATAGCAACAAATGGTAATTTATTTCAAAAACAAAACCTTTGTTCGTCTCATGACCTAGTAAGGAATACCGGTAAGACACTTCATTCCATTTTCACTGGCGGCCATGGAGTAGATTCGATGGCTTAAGTATGCCACTCTATTCCGTGTGATGAATGTGTTTATTTAGTCCAATTGCTAACTTACGTCAAATCTGCGGCTTTTCTTTGGGTTTTTCTTTTTTTATCTCATTGTCTCCATCTCTATTTATCCTTCCATTATATATCCCTCACTAACTCATTTTCACATTTTCACCTTCCATTCTCAGTGCCTGAAGCCTACGACAACGTCCTTTCCGAAGGCCATCCGGGGTTGTCACTGGTCATATCATTGCATGATTCTTTGTGTGGAGAGAGGGAATAGGCAGAGGGAGAAAGAGAGCTAACGAAAGAGAAAAGAAGACAAAGTTTCTCTAGTCAGCACCTTTCAGTACGTTATCAGTGCAAGCGAGCAAATGGATAATTATAACATATATACAACTGTGTCTTTCAATTGTAATTTCAAAATTTTTACATTGTTCAGAGGTCGGGCGATTATTCTCGAAAACACAGGTATCAACCCTGTGCAGTCACGTTTTTAGGAATAAATGTGATGTCAGTCACTTGAATCCTTTTCCTCAACTATTACATGAGAATTTCACAATGACATTAAAATGTGAACATTATTTAACCTCTGTTCATAAACAGTTTTATAAAAACAAATATATTTCCAAACTGTAATTATTCTTGTTTCATTTTGTAAGTTTATTAGAATGGTACTAGATATTTGTATAATAAAAGCACGGTTATATTTTTTACTCTCGAATATTAGACATATGGAATATTTTTTGAGCAATGTTTACGCACCTTCTCATAAACAATTTTTTTTTAGTTATTTGAAGATTTCGATTTGTTTCAACTTATTTTTTCAGCAATCAGAATATTACTATGCATTAATCATTGATGGTTCGCTTTATTTCATTCAATACGCTTTTTTACTCAATAGACAAGCCATACTAGCGCTTAGCAAAATACCGACACAGCAAAATACCGTTGGGAGCATTCCTTCAATATATCACCGTAGTAGCATTGATATTTAAGAAAGCTTTTTATTTGTAGAAAAAGCCTGGGATTTCTTCTGTTTTGTCTCTAGAAATATTAACTGATGCGGTTCTAGCCGGATCTCCAACAGTTGCTCATTGGATGGACGGAAAATTGGTATACAAAGTTATCTTTTAACGTGTGGTTTGATATTCGCGGAGAAAAAATAATAGTCATAAACATTTGAGGAGTATGAGCACCATCTGGAGACCAGGCTAACAATTGCATTGGGTAATGTTTCGAGACAGAAATATGAATACCTTTTAAAATATCAACGTACTGCATAGAATATGTATTCCCACAAACCAAAGAAACTTCAAACATCTTTTATAATTTCAACTCGCTTCCTTGGATGTCAGCGCCGCCATGGAAAAAGTATCGGACAAAAAGTGCTTCCAGCTGGTAGAAATTTTGTAAAATGCCGACTTTATCGACTGAGTACGAAAAAGCGTGTCGAATGAGATAAAATTAAAAACTCCACGCTAATAGGTGTTCAGTTTTGATCATCGAATGTATATAAAAAAAGAAAATCTCAAATTATTTTGAAACTATTAGGGTTAAACAAAAAGTATACGAATTTTTTTTAAAATTGAAAGTTATACCGAACTGTATATCTTTCGGACTCACTTTCAAATGAAAAGATTAAAATTAATATCAATATTTTGAAATTTAGAAGAGTTAGAACCAGATTGAGTACACAATTGGATGTACGGGCAAAATACCAGGGAATTATGTTTTTGCGCTTTTTTTACCGTCTCTCACCGTTTTCGAGAAAAACACAAAAAACGAAATGAGCGGCCACCGGGCATTATGTTAATATATTCTCTTGTTGTATATGAGGTTAGGACTGGCTTAATGATGACCGCTTTCAAACATTTCAGAAAATCACAAATTAATTTTCTGTGTTTTCCTTTCAATTTCTTAATTTTGCCCTGATTCATATATGTAATTATTTTATTTGGGAATACCGAATGTACTTATTCGCCCCGTTATGTTTTTAAATATTAATCGTGTAGGTGTTGGAGATGCATCTAGCGCAGATGCAACATAAGTATGGACATCAACGGGTGAAAATGTCTGACATAGTACTCACTATACCGCAGTCGACCAAAACTTATTCAAAGGAGTGGTTAAAAGGTAACTTATATCTAGATTTGAGAATTTATAAAGGTAGTTTTCATAATGGTCATGTTATGTATGTATTTGACTTGAGTAAAGTCTCTTAGAAGAATGCCATATATGGGCACCACCAAATTTTAGCCAGGCTACCTAAAAACTATGAGCATCTGATCGTCTCAACTCATGGAAATAACTCAACTGCTAGAAAAATGATGCCAATAATAATTTGATAACAAAGGTCTGCAACTGAGAGCTTCTCCAATTTAATAAACAGCTCAGCCACTGTTAAAAACAGCGACTGGAATGACACACAATCGCAGAGATTTGTTTTGCAAATAGCAGCATATAGTGTGGACTACAACAGAATCGATTGCTTCAAAGCGTGCGCATGAATTCTTTAAACGAAGGTAATACTGTTGTGAAGTGACAAAAAAAAAATAACATTTTTCATTGGTGTGCTGTTGGGTAATACAGATCGTGATTGCGCAGTTACTGTAGTTCATACTGGTTAATCACAAAGGTATTTCTGTAACTGGCGTATTTAAATGTTTTTCAGAAGTTTTGAATTGCAATAGAATTTTTGTGCAGATACAATAGTACTGCATAAGTCAGTTTCCACGCGAATTTAGCCCTAATGTTCGCAAAATCTAAAAGTTAGGAAGGGACTGCATGACTGCATGGCATACGTCACACTTGTTTGATTATCGATTTATTTGTTTTCAGATGTTTCATTTCCTGTTGATGAAAGTAGCACACCTTTAGAAGCTGCATCGGTGTCCTCAATCACCTCTTCTGCCCACTTGCTGTTTTCCAGTAAAAACACCATTGACGCCTCCGATATTGAACCTGAACAATATAGCGTCGAATTGGATGATCTAAATGAAGACGGATTTGGTGTATGTGCATCAACAGTGGTGCGTAATCGGTTGTCTATATTGGTACATTTGACTTTGAGCCTATTTTCAAGGCTTAAATAACCTAGATCAGAGTATTGATCGGATCAAAACCTGGGTACCCGTTGCCAATATCTTGAAGTAGCGTATTCAGTGGTATGGAACGATGGTCATTTATAGTCGATAATGTAGGTGTGGAGAGAAAGTCTTCCACATACAATTCTCTATTCCAGTTGTTCTACAGAGCCCGACGGCGTGGTGCATTTTTGTTGCATTCAAAACCACTTAAATTTGGTAATAAAAACTTAATTTTCATTTTGATGAAAGTATGAAGGAACGTTTCTAGTAAGGCTGTATGCATTTTAGTGGCCAGTTGCATTTGTACTTGTATCGTTGGATTGAGTCAAATTCATGATCTCAATTTTACCAATGTTAGATTTATTGCCCCGATTTCACCTGTTGTATTGCTAATTTCATCTTCATAGTTTCTCAACAACCCGCTTTTATAAAGCCGCCTTTTCTTAAGGTTAACGCATTCGCAAATAGTTTATTGCGTCAGAGCTCCATCTAAGACGACCCAGTTCTTTACCTACAATAAAATAGTTAAATCTGCTCCATTTGCTGTTCTAGGAAACAGTCAATCCGGATAAAAAAAAGAAGGCTAAAAAAAAGAAGGAGCTTGACAAGACAAAACTTAAATCAAAAGCAGCTCTTCTAGCTTACGAGTCCCAGGTGCTTCAATATCAAGATGAGGTAAGAATCGGTGGAGTTCCTATGAGCTCTTAATGATCCATGTTACAAAAAGAAATCTTGATAACCTTTACGTTAGATCGATTCAATAGTCGGTAGATGTGGTTAGACATATGCGCGATGTTCTTGTCAAAGTTCTTCAAAGTTTTAGATGAATGTAATTGAGAACAGAAAAGAGACAGAACGTTTCAAGCATTGGTTCACATCTTATCAAAAAATTAACTTATTAATACTCACTTAAAAATGCGCATCGCATACTCGTATCACTGTACTGATCTGAATGAAGGTCTCCCCAATATTTTTTATTAAGTACTTGTTTCTGGCATTTGCACACAACATCGTGAATACGATTCGACGTCTGAATATGCTACCTAGAAGCACCAGAGTTTGATTGAAGCCGTCAAAAATATTTAATTCTTTACCTACTAATAGTACATCGACAAACAAATATGCTTGTTATTGTGCTTTTAAATTAGTCAACTTAGTTTGGAAAAACATAATATCCATTAATGTTTATCTATGACTTCTGCGAATTATTTTTTTAGGTGTTTTCGGCACTAAAAGGCTTCGTGGAAGTATCGGTACTTTCAGGGCAAATTACTAAAGCAACATCTGTCTTAGAACACTATCGAAAAAAGCTTTTATCAAGGTTCGTATACCTTGGAGACCGGTAACAAATACCCGTATTAGTAAACTCTATTAATATAATGTAAAACGACAAATCATGCGTAGTTAATGCTAGCATTTGATTTATGTTACTTAATGCAAGTGTATGTTACTTTCGAAGAAATGTAACAACAACAAGTCGACAAAGTAGTTACCGGTTATCCCATAAGGCAAATATTTTCTAAGCTAATAGTACTGTTAAGCTAATATTATTATTAAATATCCAAATATCCGTTACTCAGTTTTTTTAATTTTATAATAAGCATTATATTCTGTTGAAAGCTCTACGATTACAGTTAGTGTAACGTATTACGCTCGGTTGCAATGGACAATGATAATCGAATTCTGTCTCGCTTTAGATAAGATATAAATAACGTAATTCACTGTATTTTTCAGATCCGTTAATTCAAGTTCATTCCAATTTCCGACATGGATCTACAACGCTCTTCTAGCAGGCTACGTCAATACAGAAAACTTTAACGGAGTATGTTCTTGTGTATATTTTCTATTGTGGTTTATAGTATTTGCTTTCGTGGCACAAACTTTTTTGTTTTGCGTTCCTTTAAGTGAGCACTACTTTTTAAAAGATAGGTCTTTTTAACTAACAGATTCCGTCGTCCAACATAGATACGTTGCGGTTAAACGTGCTTAACCTAGGGTGGAGACAGATTTAGTATGTAAAAATCTAATGAGCAAGCGTTCCATTTTTAGCTAAGTGAGTTTGAACAATGATCCAAATAACAATGCAACGTGTGTGGTTCTTCTCATTTCCTTCTTAGATCTTGAGAACAAAGTCACATAAAAGTCTCCTAACATCGATTAACTTAAGCCTTTTTTTCTATGCCCTCTTTGTTTTTTGCGGGATCTGATAAGGTATCATCGTATACTCATTTCGTAAAATTGACAGGCAGTAGTAATTATTTAACCTAGCTCATGCTACTTTCCGTTGCTATATCGTCCGTGACAGGCGATGATGTTAAGAAACGTTATGCGTGACCACAAAACTCCGTTCGATGCACAGACCTATTCGTATCTACTTGCCGTCAGCAAAGATCGGGATCAAAAGTTCATTGCCAAGTTTATCACCGCAATGACCGAGCAGAACATATCATTTAGACAGTTATTTCAAGAAAGCGTTTTTACAAAGGTACCGTTACGATTTCAACGGAAGTTTTCATAAGTGCTATATATAATTTTAATAATAATTTAATAATATAAGTGCTATATAAAATAAGTGCTAAATATAATTCTTTATACAATTTTTTATAAATAAATGATGTGGAATATCTATGGTGTGAAATAAGATTTCGGTGTAACTAGATTTCTCAAATATCGTAGTAAATTTTACCACATATTATCAAGGGCAACAAGCTCACCTCAGTGCTAAAAAATTTTAGTAGAAAAAAGATAGTCGTTCCATAATTGTGTCATAATATCGGGCCATATTTAGGCTACGTGTTCCGGAACATGGACTTTTAAGCCACTTCTCTTTCCTAGCATGTGAATAAGGCTGCTTAATTTAATCAAAATCTTAAATATGCAAAAGTAAAGGGCATGCAGGTTACGCAGCTAAAAATTAGATTGCATGGAGTCACTTTCTGCGAAGTAACCTTCAATAATGTGTTAACTGCCAGTACTTAAAATCGTATTTTCGTACGTTTCAGATCCAACGGGAAAACTTAATTGAGGCAATCCGTAAGGTTCAACCAGATTTTGAAGTGCCGGTAAAAACGTTTCCGAATTGGTATGAATGCAACCTTCTCAAAGGTCTAGAAGCAAGCAGGGTACAAATGCCAACCTGTAGGATGGAGCGGCCTGTGCCGATTGAAGTGCTGGAGGAGGGAGCTGGGAAACAATGGAGCCGCGAACTAGAGGGAATCATTAAGGTATAGCTTGTAAATAAATACTATATATTTCATATGGAGGGAGAAGTGATTCGATATTTATCTAGAGCGTGTAGATCCAAGGTGAGATCTAATAATTTCAGAACGCAAAACGAATAAATGAACATAAATATATTCCTTCGTTACGTTTACAATGCCAGTATATCTACATAGCGCAATTATGACTATGATAATTTGTACTATTATATGTACGCATAAGCCATGCATACATGAAGCGATGCGAGGCTAAGCTCTTCTATTGGTAACATACGGTAAGTACATGGAACTGAAATAACTGTTTGATCAGTTGTAATGTAAGCATTACGCAATTTCTTAGCGATAAGCTGAACTTCTTAGTCAGTGTTGAAATTTTCCACTTTTAGGTGAAATCGATAGCTGCTACAAAAGAGCCCTCATCTCATGTAAAATTTCTCCGCGGCCAGGTGAACTCCCTCGAAAAGAAGTGGGCTGATGAAATTCAAGGCTTGGTCGCTAGGGAATTACGCATCTTGGAAAATTATAACAGATTTAAGCCAGGCATGACCCTGTACCCTTATCTCTGCGTGATTGATCCTAAGGCAAGATTTTGGTTATAATAACGTCTTACAGTTACTCAAATGATACAAACTTCCTAATTGAATTTATAGGGCTGGAACCACTTTTTATATTTTTCCCCTAACTTATATGAGATTGACGCCCTGGTTGATGTAAATGTGATCCTAAATGCATCTCTGTGTACAAAAGCGACCTAGCAGTCTACGGAAAGTATCAACACGTCTCAAAGTAAAAGTTAACGTAAACTAGCCTAAGCTTAAAGTAAAACCACATTGTCCTATCAAAAACATATTTTTATTATTTTCAGCCACGATGGAAGTTCTATAGCTAGGTAATAATATGCTTGTCACCAACAACTTTATTTCTTTCTCTTCTGTGAGTGCAAATCGCTTCGATATTAGTATGTAACGACGACTGAGAGGAACGATGGTTGATCTTCACATTATCATAGATCTCAAGGCCAACTGCGATTAAGACAGACGAAAAATGGCAAGCCTAAATACTTACAAACAACAGCGAATTTAGCAATATATTTTATAATGCCCTAATTTGATTTTATATTTTTCGCGAACCAACAGATTTCAAGATTAAAATTAACTTTTAAAGGTTCAGTTTTTCTCGAGAACAAATATCTGGAGATCCACAGAAACAATATGCGGCGGTGCCCAACCTTTTTGTTGTAATTCAAGCCAAAACCGAAGTATGCCTAACTAGGCAACACAAAAATAGTTGTTGGTGGCAATATAGCTGCCACTGTCTTCCAAAAAGGTGAATGTGTTATTTGTCCGCTATTGCTTATATGGGATAGCAAGACATGAAAATATATTTTATGTACTTAGTTGAAGATTCCCGTATACGCGTTAAACATTAGCCTATTTTATGGCTGCCTGTCTTCCGTACCTATACCTAAATACAGCTCAATTGTATAATTGTCGTGTTACACGATTGTGTATCTTATGGATGGATTCTTTGTATTCAATGAGCGCGTCCAGTTTATAAAGACGATCACTTACTTGACTTTAGGTGATCGCCAATATGCTGGTGCATGAAATGCATTTGATGGCTCTTTCGTCAGAATCGTTCAGCCCGGGCCTGTCCGTTCTGAGCTATAGTCTTGGTCGGCGAATTTATGAAACGTAAGTAAACTTACAGGCTAGACATCAAGTTCAGCAACTCATTCGTGATATTGTGTTATCTTGCTTCTGAAAAAATCAAACTTATTAGTGCTTGTATGCTAGCTAGAATGGACAAACGCATTTGTTAGTTTTATTTGTTCAAATGTACCGCACGATGGCTGCAAATAGAAGACTTCCCTGCCCTGGGAAGAACTAGTAAATTTTTTGTGGACATGCTGCTCACTTATGCATGAAATTCGAAGGAATTTGAAAAAAATCGTCGTCGATATTTTGAAGGTAGTTTCTTCAATAAAATAGATAAAGTGTTGAGTGGGATTGGACTGGAACCTTTCTTTGGGTTAATTTCCAAATTCATCAATATATACTAACATTTGCCTTCATCAACATGTTAATTTCACCAGGTATGTCATCTGTGCCAAAGGAAACTATGGAGTTACCCCTAAGTTACACGAAATTTACAATGATTACCTTAAGGTATATATATATATATTTCAGCAGCGTTGCTAACACTGTTTAGTCCACGACACTGGGATTGGTTCATATACATCATAATCTTTTTCGTACCATTCTATTTCGAAGGCGAAGCAACAAGGATCTGTTTAAATTAAAGCAGCTATTTTCAGATAAGCTTTATTCTGTAGAAGCAAAAATGTCTTTCTAAAAACAAACAAAAGGGTAGTGCTCCATATGGTTTTGTAATGTAATTATTTGTAGTGTAATTATTACTGCATTTAAATTTAGGTTTATGATCCGCAATCAAAACGGCCAGACCGGGAGATCTGGCATGAGCTCATTAGCAGACACTCAGTATGGGGTCCCAGCGTCGATGAATTAAGCCCGGCCGAGTGGTCGAAAGGTGTTACCGTTGGGATCGGCCGCTTTCTCTATCAAATACTTCGAAGTCTGAAGGTGGACATCAACATTATGACAACTAATGCGAAATCAGCGGTTATGGTCAATGCCATTTATTCAATATTCAGGGATAACGATAAAGACCTTGCTAGAAAGGAGGAATTAAAGGTTCACCCGGTACTCGCCAAACTCTATCGGGATGCTCAAATAGAAGAACTCTATTTTGATGTTAAGGTCAGTAAGGTTAACCTATAAAGCACACCAAATATTTTGAAGCAGCAGAATTTTCCTGTATTTGCGACAATCAGATGGGCTCAGTTATTATTGATGTTATTACTATTGTTTTCGTTTTGGCTGTTTAATCTAATGCTACTGGAGTAGTCACTTAGCTAAAAACTGGTCTTTGGTAATTAGTCTTTGACGCCGTATTTTAATGGAGCATCTACCGAAATACACCGCTGCAATACCAAGGTTATGCAAAATTCGGTTCAATTATGGACTAGACTGTATTATTATTACTATCATCAAAAACGTACGTAGGAAAAGTTAATATTTACTATTTGGGGAAAAGTAAACTTCGAAGCAGGTTTTGGTATCTCGCTGTCTCCTTGCAAAATAAAAATATGGGTTGCTTCGTGAAATTAGTCGATAAATCTCACGGCAGGAAGACTTGTTTTCTGATTGAATGTATTGCAGATGGTCCCTATGTCATGTCCTCCACGACCATGGTGCAATCCCGTCGATTCACCATTTCTTATGTCGCAGGTGCCTTTAGTTCGGGTACCTTTTGAGGGAGGCGCCCAGAGGGACCTCATTCAACAAACACCACGCGAACGACTCTATCCTGTACTTGATGCACTTAATGTACTTTCTAAATGCCCATGGATTATTAACAAACCTATGTTGGAGTTAATTACCCAGGTAAATCTATGTAGTTGAACCATTACGTTGATTAGGCTTGGCATAGATATGATAGCTTAATTGTGAGCCGCTCAGTAAGGGGATTGTATGTGAATATTGCCTCTTTTTGGTCCAAATAGACTTTATGTTCGAAACGGCATTATATTTTCTATAAATTCTTTGGCATACTTTAGCCATCGTGATCGCTATATACGATAAAATTAACCCAGTCTAAAAGAAAAGTCTACAAACAACACGGAATGACTATGCAAAATGATTATGACATTTTATTATACTTGTGCTTGTACGACTAGGTGTGGATCTTAATTTCAAATATTCAAACGGATACAAAACATAGTTTACTTAAAATTGTTGTTTCAGTTAAAAGCATTGGCGTCATCTAACTTTTTATCATCTCCGTCATGTATTAAAAACGGTGAGACTAGACATATCATTTATTTTCGCCGAATCAAGAATACTCATTTTTTCTTTCATTTACAAAATTGAGAAAATTCCGGTTTAAAATTCTAGGTGTTTTTGGCTAACGGTAATACGGAGTTGGATATTCCACAACCACCTGGCGCCATCCCGGTGCCCCCATCTCCCGCCTCTGTACCCAAACAAGAAAAGAACAAAGTACGTGTTAACTATGATCAAGCAGCCATCAAATGGTTACGCTACGGCTACCTATGCGGAGAATCTACTCTAAATGTCTCTCATACTAAGTAAACAGCTGATGAAGCATTATATTGCCTAAAATAGCACTCCAGTGTTAGACTAGACATTATGCTAAAGATATATATATTAGTATATTTTCTCGTTAAGTTTAGCCGTTTAGGGTTATAACTGTGCAGACAAAGCTTATGCTAAACAATAACAGTTATATAGCTAGTCACCTTTCGGCCTAGGAAGTCGTCCGTCCAGACGAATGCATCTATGAACTAATTCAAAAGGAACAAAAAAGGGTACATTTAGTTAAACGTCTACATAGCGTTTATAGCCTTTTCGGATATATACGGCATCTGTATTAACGTGGGCGCCCATCAATAAATGTTGGCCTGCTGAGGATTATTCCATTTATTCTCAAGCTAAAGTGCGCCCCTAGCATATGGTTGGTATTTTGGAAGGTAATTGTGCTACATACAAGATACTTTGTGTCAATACTATTATGCAAAAATCGCCAGACGGGAAAAACTGAAAATGCGCAGTGACGTTTCGTGTCGCCTTGTACTACATTGTAAACGAATGCCGTACAATGGGTTGTTATGGAGTTCGATATTCTATGTCAGTCAGCATAGTTGAAGTTGAGTGTACTATTACTGTATTTTCTGCCATTAAAGGCCATGCGGGAACTCATCTTTTATCGCCGACAGTGCAACGAGGCATACTCCCTTTGGTGTGACATGCTGTACAAACTATCCATTGCCCATCATTTTAAAGACAGCGTCTTCTGGTTCCCACATAACATGGACTTCAGGTAATTCTTTCCGATAGTGAGTTATTTTTGCCAGCAACAACGGATACTGATGGTATAGTGATATTGTTAATAGATCTACCTCGTAAGCTGGGTCAAGCCTTCAAACCAAACATTACGCTATATGTATGTATGCCTAGTATTGCAAACTGAATTGGTCATAACCAAACAGTTAATTCGGAAATAGGTAAACACGAAGCTAACGTGTTTGATCGGTTACACAATCTGTTTTCAATCTCACAGTTGAGTAGACAAATTGAAATCGTTTGTAAACAGAGTTTCGCTATCTGTTTGACATGATTTTGACCTTTAGAGGTCGAGTGTATCCATGTCCGCCGCACTTCAACCATATGGGCGGCGATGTCGTCCGAAGCTGTCTTCTCTTTGCACAAGGCAAGCCTCTCGGACCGAACGGATTCAAGTGGCTCAAACTACATCTCATTAATTTGACGGGTTTTATGAAGAAGAAATCTGTTGCCGATAGGCTACGATACGCAGACGAGATCATGGAAGATGTATTGGATTCAGCTGATCATCCTTTCACTGGTCGCAAGTACGTATAAGAGAAGCTTTAGGCGCGGGCTGTACACGGTCTAGTCGATAGTTATTTAACAGTGTGCGAAATATTCTGTTATAGTTTTACGATATACAGTTCGTATAACCTATGTGATGATGAGAAAGAAACTTATATGCTTTGAGTGTTTTATTTAATGACTTGTAATGTAGATGGTGGCAATCTTCGGATGAGCCGTGGCAGACTTTGGCAGCCTGTCAAGAGGTCGCGAAGGTTCTACGATGTGGGAAAGACCCGTCAGAATTCGTAAGCCATTTCCCCATTCACCAGGACGGTAGCTGTAATGGTTTACAGCACTACGCTGCGTTAGGAAAAGACATCGAAGGCGCCGCGCAAGTGAGTTATGCTACGTTTTGAGGAAGTGTATTTTTTCTGGCCGTCATTTCATGGGCTGAATTGAGGAGACTGTAACACGATTTCTAAGACAACCTCGACGACGAGAATGCTGCCTAATATTTTTGAATCGGAAAAAATACAATGGAAAGATTCCTAGAAACCACGCAATCTTTGCAGTGAAAAACTTGACAAAGCACTGCAAAGGTACCATGGGCTAATTTTGTTTCTAGGTGAATCTACGACCAATGGATCTACCGCAAGATGTTTATAGTGGAGTTGCAGAACTTGTTGAACGGGAAAGGAAGAAAGACGCTAAGAACGGCTCGCATATCGCACAGATTCTTGAGGGGCACATCAGTCGAAAGGTGGGTATGTTTGTGATCGCATGCGGTTACGTAATAGCCCTGATGTCTTTTGAAAGATCGGATAGGGGAGTAGGAAAATATCGATTGGGCAAATGAGTGCTCGTTTAAATTTTCAATTTACAGTCTATAATATTTTTTTGGTTAGTTTTTTCACAAACGTTATCATAGATATGCATTGACAAAGAATTCATCCATGTGTATTTTCGCTTTGCGAGGCTCGGGACTTTTTATTATCAGATTATTTGGCGCGATTTGTTTACCGTCAGTGACAAGTTTAATTATTTGGATTAAGATTACCAGTCTCACCCTACTGGGTAAAATAGGGTCAAATACCTATAAAATAATAAGCAACAGGCCAGGAGCTCAGTATCACGCCGAAGGCAACCTGAACTGCAGGACTCCGTCAATAAAGTTCCAGAGTAGAAGGCCCAAAATTGACCCCTGTGGGACTCCGGCGGTCATGCCTTCGCTGTCAAGCGTCCTTTTACAAAGGAAGTCGGATACGATATTTTACGAATATCTTCTCCAGATAGTGAGAAACCCTTTTTTATGTATTTAGGGTTACAGACAAGTACAGGCTATTAAACACATTGCTCACATCAAAAAGGGTGGCGATACAAAAGGGTCTGGGCACCCAAGGCTGGCTTTTGACTGTCAAACCTACCTTGAAAACGCGACAAATCGTCGCTGGAACCAAACGGTGCCTGCGACCGAACGGGGGGTTTGACAGAAGCTCGTGTTCGCATACAAAGGAACCGAGTCTGTCCTTCTCTATCGGCCTATAAAATTTGAAGGTTCAGGCTCAGAGGTGGCTCAAACCGGTAGCTGAAGAACGAAAGTAGTTTGGGATTTATTTAGTAACGGCACACCTTGTCGTTACGTTGAACCAGCGTGAAGAACGGCTATATTACCTACGCGTCATATGTTTGAACGTTCGCCAGAGTGAATTAGCCAATAGACTTTTGTAAACAACAGTGGCGTTTAGAGGTTCCAACCAACCAAGAAATGAACTCACGAAATGGTCTGGTTTGCATTACAGACGAGAGTCCATTTGATACACTCGTATAAAAAGTAGATAAAAAAATAAGAGCTGAGGTTTCATTGATGTCTTTCCAGGTGGTTAAACAAACTGTGATGACGGTTGTATACGGTGTGACCCGATATGGTGCCCGGCTACAAATATGTCGCCAGTTGGAAAACTTGGATAGCTTCCCGAAGCAATACACTCATGAGGCCTCTATTTATCTTGCCGGGAAGACGTTTTTCAGGTTTGTGTTTTTAATTAGCTTAACCAAATTGTTTATTTAGTAGGATAATGTACTGTTCCTACTACTTGTGTGAAATGGCTGACAAAAATACGACTTCCTCAAACAACCTGTTACTTTTCATGATTGCATTTAACTGATTGTCCTTATCAAGTTTTAGCCTCTCTTAATTACAAGGTTGGCCTAAAGTCACAGTATGTTGTTTCCCGCCTGGGGAGAAGAGCATACGTGACTTTTATATTATCTCCAATACGAAAATAATTTTTTATCTGTTCTTATACATGTTTTTTCTTTGATCCTCAACACGTTCATCGCTTCACGTTTCACCGTGGAAGTAGTCTGCGTGAGATGTTCACTGCAACAAAACAGATCCAGGATTGGTTTAGCGACTGCGCGGGTTTAGTAGCGAAGGTGAGACAGCAGCCAGTTGACTGGGTGACTCCGCTCGGACTGCCCGTTGTACAGCCCTACTATGTACCTATTGCTAAAACGTACGTTTACATTTAACACGTTTGTTGCATTTTATTTTATTATATTAATAAATGTATACTTGTCCCGTTTCTATGTTTTAAATGCACTATTACATCACTTATATGCACACGCCGAACGGAATAAACAATAAGCAATGTAATGTATCAGGCTGAATGCTCTTAGTATAAAATACTTGTCAATATATGTATATATATTGGGACTACTTTGAGATCGTTGCTGAGCGCAAACTATTAGCCATCCGGTCTTGTCCCGATCTACTTTGTATAATAATAATAATAATAAATTTTATTAGACATCTTGACACCATGCAAAGAGACAATGCCTTAGTGTGCTCAATTACGTTACTGATAGCCAATACAGGTATTGACACAAAAATCCTTAAGGGAATGGTAAATTAAATATGAGAAAATAGTTTAAAATTCTGCGGTCCTTACTCCTTATTCCTTACTCAAAAAAAAGCGATTGGCGCAGACTAGACAAATAATGCTGTGTAACTGCCGCAGTATTAATTAATTATGGATATTCTGCTTCATTTTCGTTCACAGGTCACTAGTGTCCGGTGGTGAAAAAATTGAAAAAGGATACTTGGATTATTCTAATCAATTTTGCCGACCAAATGTAAATAAGCAAAAAAATGCCTTTCCACCGAATTTCATTCATAGTTTGGACTCTAGTCACATGATGCTAACAGCACTTCACGCTCAAGCAGCCGGAATTTGCTTTATATCTGTTCACGACTGTTTCTGGACCCATCCGTGCACGGTAAGGTTTGTGTTTTGTATTAATTGCTTTAGTTATATGATAATAATCGTCCGACTATTAGTTTACTACAAGTGGTATTGTCGACACCTAAAACAAATGTTAATAACCTCACTGATATATGTGACTCCTTTGTTATCAACTACAATATTAGTGGAGCAGCATCACATGTATTTTTGATACGTTCTAACAGAATGATCATAGCTTCTTGGTGATCGGGATATTGAAAAGGCGTCGCCGTGTAGAAAAGGAGCGACTTTCTTTTTGCTGTGTAGCTACATTTGATATTTGACTCTATATTAGCTTGAAACTTACGTTAGAAACTTACGGCCAATCGTATCGTGTACCAGTAATACTGAAGTCTCTGACGACAACCTTAAACTCTCTAGAAAAAGAAAATTTAGCTTTGTCGTGGCAGACTTCGACATTGATACCTTGGGTGGTTTTCTGCGGTTCGCTATGGCTTGTTCTAACTTTCTTAACGTTATTCAATCTCCGCCTTGTGAGGGTAAGGGCCTATTAAATATTAGCTTCCGTGCGTTCATATTCTTCTCATTCATGTGCGCGAGTCTGGGGTACCGCGGGGCGATGATCTTTGTTTACTGACATTTTATCTAATATGTGTCTTTACGCTTATGATATCACTTTTTCGAGCTCTGATTTGTTTGTTATTCCATGAAAACTAATCCCATACTTTTAGAACCTCGATAACTAAGTGCACAGCGACTGTAGCTATTAATCCCTCTGAATTTGAGATTTTGCATGTTCGCGTAAATAAGTATAGACGGCTGAGCCTGTTTAAAAGCTACAGAAGCAAGCGCTAAGAATTGTTAACCGCAAAATCCTTATGTCTACTCGTCTGAATATTCCCCTACATCCGCCACTCCATGTTCATTTGTCGCGCCGCGTCTCCATATTTCCCACACCAATAACCCCCTGCAGCCTGCTCTATGGTATCGATTAATTATACTCGGGGCTTTGAGTCACGTCTTATACTCTTCACTAGTAGCCGCGGAAATGCCAGACTATTCAAGATCGGTGGGGCGCATTTATCCAAAAGGATCTGTCTGCTCATTGTCGCTCACTTGATTCCTTCGATGGTGTTGCTGAAAAGAACTTAGAAGAATACCTCGTTAATGTCCCTCGTATGTCCCTTTTTACAATCTTTATCAAAGCTACGTTTTAACATAATACTATATACCCATTTGGTCGACTATAATATGTGATTTAAACATTTGTCGTACCCCCGTGAGCTCTTGATCCTTGAATCTATATTACTTTTCAACTACTCTGTTCGTATTATATATACCAATATGGTAGTGTACCGACATAGAATAATAATTCTAGTAACGCACGATGTTGTCGAAAAGGGTATTCGTATATATTATCATCGCCATTGTTAAGTATATTTACTTTCGTAGTAGTATCGCTACATAGTGATGATCCTAGCAAAATAATCAAGGTGACGCGATAACCCTGGTACACCAGTGGAAAAAGCCGACTAATATATATATACATATATCTTTATATCGTGCCTGAATGATAGTCTATAGAGTGGCTTTTAGAATTAGTTTTCTTTTGTTAAAAATGACGCTGATGATGATGATGATTAACTTAGTGTAAAATGATAATTTTGTCCTTGCTTATTCTCTATTCTGCAGGTGGATACGATGAATAAGCTGTGTCGGGAACAATTTGTAGCTCTTCATTCAGAGCCAATCCTTGAAAATTTGTCGTCCCATCTCATTCGTCGATTTGATTTTTCCGTCCCTCACGATGCAAAGAAAAACTCCCTGACAGACACAGGTGAACGCCGGCTTAGCCGAGCCTTAAAAAATGTTCCCAAAAAAGGCAAATTTGACATCAAGGAAGTTCTCACCTCGACGTACTTCTTCGGCTAACGTCGTTCAGCCAAACTAATTCATTAATTAAACCTTTTAGAGATATTTTTAAAAAGCGCGTAATGAATGTGTAATAAATGGGAAAGCGTGCACTTGCGAAGTGAATAAAACCCTAATTGTTGAACAATATGAATAGATGTTACCGAGCCACAATTAGATATAATAGAATTTGGCGTGTATTTGACAATTCCAGTCGGACCGTGATATTTGCTAAATCTTTTGGTAATCTAAATATCTTCGGCTATATGAACCTCCTTAGTTCATCGAGTAGTTTTCCCTGTTCTGTTTTTCACCCCAGCGAACGGATGGATTAAACGAATGAAAATTTGACATTGTGCTATTATCATACTTTTGCATGAAATTAAGAGTCAAACACTCCACTAGCTTGTATTTTGTGCGGCAGAATAGTGTGTCCGTCTGTCAGAACCAATCTTTTAATTATTTAAATGTTATAGTATTTCTCTGTGGCATGATGTGATAGATGGAACCAAATTTAATAAATCAAAATCATCTTAAGTGTTTGGTGAGTGAGCTAACTTGTTTATATTTACAAGTACACAGCTTTTCATAGCTACTAGTAATAAATTAATGAATAATTGTAAATACAACTTGCAGGTCGTCCATGTGTTCGTCATATTGTCATTTTCAAAGACGTAAGATTTGGAGAAAGAGGTTGATTATGTTGTCCCTATGGCTTTTCAAAGTATCACAAATAAAATATAACAAGGATAGTTCAAGTTGATACAGCAGCACACATATTATTAATTTACAAAAAAATTTGGTGGCTGTGTTATAGTAATGTTCATGTATTCTTCAAATCAAGATATTATAAATAAATTGGGTCCATGCTAACTAGATTGCTTCTTTGTCTCAGCAATACGACGCTTTAACTGACCAGGTCAAAAATCATCCGAAACGAATTAATTAGATTACCGTACGGATTGATTAGATTATCGTATACGGGGTATTAAATCGCATAGTGAAACTTATGAATTGGTCTTAAAAGTATTGTACCTTTTGTGACATTATACCGTTTATTGATCCAATGAATATACATCAAACTGAACTATATTTAACGTCTCGATGCGTCTCTTCATTTATAATCGTCGGATCTTAGGATCATGTAAATATTTCGGTGTAGACTATAGCAATGAAGAAAATTGTAAATCATTAACTACAAAGTAACGAAGGACAATGCTCTGATTTAGCCATAGCTGCTGTTATTCGCTGTAATTTCATTGCCAGTACTGGCGCCTACACCGTTATATTTATCTAGTGTTTCACCAATTGAGCAACAATTGTATTGATTTAAGGCGTATACATATGCTAGTGAATAATAAATCCAGAAAATAACTGAACGCATCAATTGTAATCACTGACATAAACATCGTGTATGCTTCTCGGAGCAGAGAAGGATATCTCATATTCAAGAGATTCAAGAGACACGTTCCACATGATATTTGGTCCAGCCATGTCTGCACATCTGCAAGAACCTCAGGTGGAAGTATAGAAAAATAGAAGCTAATTTCTTGAAAAAGTGTCAAGTGAACATCCAATCTTTACGTACTCTTACATGTATTCTTCTTCTCCGAATGTATTACTTTTCTTTAATTTTTTGTTGGGTGTTACCAGTTGATCCTCAGTGTCATCCGTCACTCATAATCATCTGTAAAAGATCCCACCTTATAGTTAAAAATATGCGCCATTTTGCAAACTCATCCCAAAAACGGAAGCATACTTGTACTGATAAGTTTTTAAACGTTGCTAAATTATCATTGAGTTAATGAGAATAGGGAAAAACATCAAACGAAAACTCATGTTTGGTCAATGCTTTTTCTGCGGCGCCCTCGCCCTGCCTTCTCTTCATTATTTCCTTAAACATTGACTTATATTTGAATCCATAATTTTATTTCTTTCCTATAATTAACCTGGTTGTTACCTCAGCCGTTAAAGGTTAACTCAGTTATTAGGTTTCGGCGACCAAAATACCAGGGCAGTAGAAATCGATAAACAATGTGAAGGGAAAGACATGTTTTCTACGTTTAACGAACGGCTCAAGCGTTTGTTAGTTGAATTGCTTCTCCATAGCAACATCACGGTATCGACCAAAAAGCTGATTTTGAAACGTTTCGCCGAAGGTGTGACATCGATCGAATACGTGTGGACAAAACACCTAGTGACAGAAAAACGTAATAGATGATATCACAATTAATCACGTATAGAAACAGGGAATTTCTCCTAGCCAGTGACTTGGCGATTTGAAAGGAATTGAGTATAGAAAAAAGGTCGTGACATATTGGGAGTATCGTTTCCTTTCGTACTAAATCGGATGCAATATTTCATCTGCAACTGAATTAATCACGCATCACTTCGTTCTAGTACATTATGTGAATGCGCCTTTTATTATTTTGATAGGCTACTGCAGAATCACTGTGATTTTTTGAGTTTATTAGCTCTAAACGGTTTCCTTGCTTTGATGATCTAATCTGTATAACGTGTAATTCCTTCAACTTGTACATTACAGGGCCCTAGGTCGACTCAACATTATAAATAAAACTTCATTGACCATAGCTCCTATACTTAATATATAGATTAGAGAAGGATGTGAGGAGACGGTTTTACAAGTCGCATTTAGTGCATAATCATCTACATCTGCAGCGAATAGAAATTTCTTTCGATTTGAAATGTGCCCTGCTTAACGCGAATATAATGGTAAGAACCGCTCATCGCAAATCTAAAATTGTCCTAGTTTTTCATAATAATAAAATAGTTTTTCCAAGTACAGGCGCTTCCAATATGAATGCACGATAAAAGAAGAGACTCTATACAAATTTAAAGTAAGTTAAAATCAATGAAGTACATTTTCCAACTTGAGATTTTCAATCAATTGAAAACCAGAGTTGTATTGTGCTGTATTATATGATGCTTCATTACGGCTTGGTAATTATTTTAACACTCACTTTTTGTATATTACAAGTATTATAACAATAATTTACCTGTGTGGTGCGTCTTTTGCCATTATTGAAGCATTTCGTACAGTTCATTATTGCCGAATTGACATGCGAGTTTTGGAACACCTGTGTAGAATAATAGGTAAGTAGAAATACTTCACGAGCATATTGAGTAAACAAGAACGGAGTATAACACTGGTTTAGAGACATGAGCAAAATGCCGATCTAACCTTCAAGTAACCACTAATCATTGTACTATAGCTTTTCCAATCGACAAATGATTTTAATTTCACATGGCATAAATGGCATAAATCAGTATATGCGCGCACAGATCAGTCTCGTCAACGGTGCTTGTGGGAGGCCTACATGGGATTTTCACACATTCAACTGTAGATTTGTATTGAGTAGAAGTTATTACGTACTTCATTGGTATTAGGATTATGTAAGACCTCATAAAATAAACAAATATACGTGCAGTACAAGTTTGCACAGCATTAATAAGATAAACTGTGTCAATGACCGTAATGAGCTTAAATACAATTCATATTATGACACTCTTCTAATAATTTAAAAAACCGCCGAAGAATATTATCGCAAAAAGAAGTGACGGTCAGGAAAAACCTTTAGGCAGAATTTCTTGAAGAAGCACTTACACCTGACTCATTCACTACATTCAATTTAATTTTTTGCTTCATAGTTTACTGACCTTCGGCCTTCCAGGGCAGGTTCTGATATCGACACTACGTGTAGTCATATGCGGTAGGAGCGAGTTCCCCAAACCGTTCAAGTTCGACGGCGCCTTGTACCTGATTTTACCATAAAATGGGTGTTCTATAAAAAAATGTACGTACTTTTTCAAACAAGTAGTTTCTTGATTTTTTCAATTATGGATTCCATGGGCACCACGCGCAACGGCATAGTGCACCATGTCTGTTTTTACCCCCGCTAAGCTAAATTAGCATTAAGGACGAAATGGCGCCGAAACGGACTATAATTTCGTGAATACAATGTGGTATTCTTACCTTTCATTAACATCCAGTGCTGTCCTCTGTGGATATCTCTGCTGACCTTGTTTCATTTGAGGATACACTATGGTCGTAGTGGGCGACAACGAGGAGACCCCAAAATCGCGTTCACTGTCGTGAACCGTCAATCGCTCATTGTTGCTAGTTGCAGCAATACAACTATTCCGATGAATCGACGAAAAGCCTTGATGGTTGGTCCTGCGACAAGCAAATTCAAGTTGTACCATATCAGACATTTCAAGTGTATTATTAATTATACCTTTGGTCTTTGTGCCAGTACTTCGTACGCAAATGCCCACAAGAGCTTTGTTACCCGATTAGAGGTCATCGCAGTTGTTGCTTCAACTGAATACAACAGTTTCTAGTTTTTAAAGTGAAGTTCTTGACGAATTACGAGGCTAATATCACAGAATTCTTACGAAAGCTCTATTTTATAATATAAATAAATTGCAGTCAAAAACAAATTATTAAAAAGGTTAGCTCCAACAAGTTGGCCCCCAATTATATGGACATTATTGAACTCTGGTACTTGAGTCTTTGGCCTCTCAAGCTGTAACCCTGTAAGAGCTGCAATTCGAATACTTGTTCTGTTACGAAGAAACGTTTTGAGATCCATGACAACATATATTTTCCATCAGCGAATACGATGAACAGTTTACTACGTGCAGCCATAATTTATTTAGCTTTAGAAGTAATCTATAGGATAGGTTTTCAGACACTAGGAGTGATTCAAGAGCCGAGGCTCGCTACATGTCGAACAAGATTATCGTTGCACAAAATTAGTGATAGCCCTCAGTACTGGACATTATATATTCGGATCGGATGGTATGCTGCTATGTTCGGTTTGTCAAAAAGTTTTAGAGATGAAACAAATACAAACATTTAGAAGGAAGATTTTTCTAGTTCATATTCTTTTGGGTACATATCATTTAGATAACTATAGTATGCTAGGCTGTCCCTTTCAGTATGCCCTTTTACTATCAATAACTAACCTCTGCTGTAGTAAAGAACATTACACAGTTCGTACACAGCTGCAAATTGTTTACAGTTGCCCTGCAATTATATGTTTAGCATAACAAGAGTGGACATTTGTACAGGGTGAATATTACTACAATCGTAAATAGCGTTATCGCCGCTGCTCGTTATTAGTTATGTTCTTGTTCGCATCCTATGTTCTATGTTCTATTTTCCTTTCGTCATTTTGGGTAATTTTTGAACCCTTCGAATGCTTTTACCGTGTGTCAGATGCGTCTAATATACTGCACAATGATGGCGCTGTGTTCCGAAGAAGCTTTCTGGCGAAGAAGTCTGCGTCGATGTCGCTGGCCGATAAATGAGTTCGTCCTAGTTAAAAAACAAATTACCGCGCAGTAGGGTAACACTATACAATTAAATTTCGCTTAAAAGCACACGAGGAGAGCAGATGAAATGCTTCGTAGTTTTGGGCTTTCCGTCAATCGAGGGATATAAGCACCACTCCGGGTTGGCCTCGAAGTACTATAGGAACACCACATTTTTTATAAAGAACAATTAGTTACACGTACCGGGTGTATAATCGTTTAATTTGGTCCCTCGTAGGTACTGTTCTTAGTATTTTGCTGTAGTTACATCACCCATCTTGCTCTAAATTTATTCTAATGCTGTATTCCAATAAGTACAAATTGAGGCTACCTACTATCGCATGTGCATACACTGGGGATATATTTTTGTTTTACCCATTATTCGTGGGGAGTTTAGCAACTAAGGTCACGAGCCTCTATACTGAAAGTGTTAGTGATTGACGGATTGACATGAGAGTCGGGCATCAGATATGCCGCAATAAAAGGGCATTACTTCGTTCCGTCATAAAATGACTAAGTACGACGTGGCGAGATTTATTTGCAATATCATATGAACAGAGCGTGCAATAATGTTTACGCTGATTAAATTGTATTCTACATCAATCTGATGGCGTCAAATTTGAACCACCAAGCCAGTGCTATATGGTTATCTATATTCCCAACGGTTTTCAAGGTAACCTTATCAAGGTATCCTACCGCGAATGCACAGAATATTTGCACGCATAATCATTGTGAGATGTTATTGGATCAAACCAATTTAAAGCCAACGGGAGGTTAGCGTTTCGCATTACGGAGCACCGCCCCAGTTGAATTGCATAAGCACACGCGTATTCTTCGAGTAACACCGTTCGTCCTCTAAGAACCTACTCGAAAAATTGCGTTACATTGAGCTCTCTAGGGCATTATTCAAGCCAAGAAAGCGATTCGCTAACGTTGTTCGAATTGGTTTACAGCAACTACGCTTTTGCTGTACTACGTGAAATCTGCTATAACCTAAGATGTGCGTACTACATCTTTTTTTCAAAGCAAATAAATATATGTCGCTATAATTAAGGATAATTTACAGAGTATGACTGACCTGTCCATTGTGGAATGGGGCTGCGTGGCTTCAGATAGTTGACTTCTCCAGTGAGCTGTGTAAACCTGTAATCAGACATATTGTCTGCCGAAGGTAACGTGCAACCAGTCGTTCACGAGTTATTCGACCATTTCTACTAGCCTTTTATTTTGAAAATCCATAAATGACCTGCAGATGTACTTGTATGAAACTGCGCCATGATTTCTTTACGTCGTAACTTACGATCAGAAAAAAAATTTCACGTAGTCACAAGGATGGCCTTTGCAGTTAGCCGCAGTAGTCTAGCAAAGAAATTTAGAAACAATTGTCATACAAGTACCATTAAAGACGTCTACATCAGTAGCCCCTATCACTATTATAGTTTCGTAAACCATTTCAATTTCAAACTGCACGAAGTTCACACAAGCGTACCGTGTTTAGCTGATAACTCGCACAGAGTATTATCTCAATGCAGAGGTGGGTGTAGCAGAGAATCTATGCAGCAGGGAAACTGTTCATGGAGGCTGGTATTTTTTTCTTAGTGTTGTGGGAGTTGGTGTAGTGGGAGAGAAGACCGAGACGGTTTGCAAGACAAAACGGGCGACCCACTACACAACGCAAGCGATGTATCCAAGGAGGCAAAGAGACTGTCAGACCAGCTACGGGTCTATGTAATAACACTCAGTTGGCCTGAATAACAGTCTACGACTAGAAGTAAGCACACGATACATGATAGAGCGGAAAAGCCAGGGCTTTCCGGTTGTTTCTTAGCAAAGTCTTTGCCATTAAGCAGCAACCAGACAGTGTGCTTATTATTTTTATTTTAAGTCAAGTCTTTGATTGATAAACCTTAAAATAGAGTAGTGGAAATATTTACGGTTTTTTTAACTTATATAGTGAGGTTCGGTAAAATAACGGCGCTAGACAACCAATAAGTGGGTAAAGATGTGGCTTATTACAGTGCTTGATACAGCTTGACCCCAGTTAGGTTACATGTTCTGAAATTAAACAAGTACATATTCTATACGTGTTATGGCATAGCTCAAATAAAAAACCTACAAGTTGGTGTAACTTGGGATTGAATCCAGAGAGTTCTATATGTTACCATTTACGCGAACGTCTAATGGAACAATATATACAAAGATGCACACTAAATTTTTTCATAACTGAGTTTTGATTATGCATACAAAAGTATCGACATGAGCAAGATATGGACTGGATTGAGTGGCTATTGTGCGCAACAAACACTGAGTGTTGTGTCATGATTGTGCAGCTTATTTGAGACTATTCTAAAACATTTAAAGGCGATATTCGATAAGTAACGAACCTTGTAATTATGAAATCGACATTTTTGAAAATGGATCCCCTACGATTATGTGTGTTGCATAGTCACCCCCTGTAATAGTTTATAAATTGCTATCGATCATGTTAAAAATTTAAACTGAAAAGGAAAACCCAGAAACAAATAAAATGTCCATTTTTTAATACCATTTTATTTATAAGTGCTAAAATATAACATTTTTGAAAATTTAAATCATTACTGGTCAGCCATATGTATATATATAAAGAGAGAAAAAGAGAGTCGTAATATACAGCTTGATAGCTCTGATCATCGTCTACAAATAAATTATCTACAGAATATATACAAATTCTTAATAGCCTGCATCGTTTTTTTGTTGTTTTGAAGCATTCCATAACACAGGCTTTCTACTTTTCGTGCGTAATCGTTAGGAAGATAATCGACTTGAAGCAAGCAATCACAAAAATAAATAACTTTCTCAGCATCAAGTTCTTATATAGTTTACAATTTATAGCTCAAAATTTCACTATTAACAGCATCATACATGTCCACTATCTCAATAATAGCGCACCCGTGTAAAAAAGTGTTGAAAACGGCCGTGTTTCACAAGGTATATTTCGTTTGTATTTCTCCATGTCAGTCCTGTTTTGTGCGAACTAACGGTTTTGAACACACCACCTTTTCGCTTTACTTAAAATTAATGGATCACTTATAGTTTTTGCTGTTTATTTGCTACTATTAATATTGTGCCCACGAAATTTATTCCTTCAGTCTCCTGTCATCGCCGTCGGTTGACTCAACATCAATCTCATCTTCGCCGCTATCGCTATGATTCTCATTTGTATGACTGCCTCTGACAGAAACTCTTTCCACCTTTACTAGATTTAGTCGCTGCTGCTGTTTGTCACCATTCTGACGTCTGTGTCTATCGGTGCGACCGCCTTCGTGATCATAACGCCGAAGATCATTGCCATCATTATCATCATCGTCTCCTTCATTATTATAGTCTTCTTCCCTGATTTCGTCTGGGCTGCGTTCGAAGGTGTTCGACATGGAACGAGCGGTTCCGCCAGACGGCACTGCAGTCGCTGTTACGGATGAAGACGCTGACGATGTCATTTGGGCCAAGAGAAGTGCCCTCTGAGCTGCGTCCTGCAAAATCGCGTCCAGTTGTTTGTTGTCCCCAACAGCCCCGCCCTGGTAGAGCAACTCGAGTTGCTGCAGGGCGGCGGGTGATGCTTGAAGTGACTGTAGAGCACCTAATGATAGACTGGGCAGGTGCGAAAGGTGAGTTGGTAATTGAGCCGCTCCGACTTGTGGAAATAGCGCTGCAGGGGTTGGGGTGCCGTTAGGAGTCGGTGCCTGCCCAGTGAGAAGCATTTGACGAGCTGCGATTGGCAGAAAATCAAGGCCAAACATTGCCTGACGCTTCCATTTAGTTCTGAAATGAGCCGCAACGCCAAGAAACGTATGATAAGCTAAAAACTGCTAGCTCGACGTAAACAACTTGAATGTGCTATTTATTTCTTAATCTAAAAGGCAGGTCGTACGTTCAAACTTTGGTTTTCTATTGGTCAGTCCTATTAAAATTTTTGGGCGAGAATTAGCGTATTTGAACCCTTTGAGATCATTGAAATTAAACCTCCAAAATACATGACTTCAAGTGAAAGAAATGATGGCCATTTAGACATTTGGACCAGTGAGTACACGTAGTCGTGATCAGCCATCATGCGTACCTTCGGTTCTGGTACCATGTTTTCACTTGAGTGTCTGTTAAATTCAGCCTAGCTGCCAATTCCATTCGGTCCTGCACACTCAAATACTTCTGCTTTTCAAAGCTTCTTTCAAGGGTTTTCAGCTGGTGATCGGTAAAAGCAGTTCGCGCCTTGCGCGGTTTCTTTGATCCTTTCAGGTTGCACTCAAAGTCACTGCCAGTGTCGTTATCATCTGAAGGATGCAAACGAAGGAACAATAATTAAATTACCTAGCGCTTAATTAGTGTTATTAGTATTACACTTATGTAATAAAATTTCAATTTAATTGTATGCGAACTTTGTATGCAAAAAAATATTTAGCGGCTTTAATTTCACACCTGGGTTTTCGTATTTCCTCCGGGCGGAAAACGATTTTCCGTTGCTAAGCTAGACACATGAAGATTATAGTAGCTGTCAGTTTGACTAGGCAGCCACATATGTGCTTAACGGAGCGGCTAATTCCCGCTCAACAAAAAGCAACAATAGTGGCGACCCATCACATCAGATCACATCACAGACGATCAGCGCGTGATCTGTCGATTTCTGGAGTGCCAGCGTGATTGTCCCTATGAGCCGATTAGACACCAGCGAACACTCAGAAAACAACTTCACTATCCCCCAAAACAGAAGCTCCAAGTTAGCCACTTAACACATAGACGCTGTGAACCCTAGTGTCCGTTGCTTTCTCTGTCTGTTTTCTTTGACCTAGCGTGGCCGGAGAAGAGTGTGACTGTGAGCGCTATTGCCTCGTGCGCCATCACTATCACAATTTTTATTTCACACTTCTACTGCTACTACAACTATTACTATTACTACTATAACTACTATCACTACTATTGGTTCCAATGCAGTGGTGCGAATTATTAGCATTGTAATCTCATTGAAAGGAATGAGAGCGACTTCCCTTTATAGGCAAAGCTCTTCCTCTACGCTATCAGTCATTTTGTCGTGACTAGATTGCTTGAGCCGCGGGCAGCTGTCGCCATCGCGTCACTGATTGCAACAGTGATTTGTGCATTTCAGCACGAGCAGCAACAACAGTGCCAGCGACATCAGATCATAGACAGTCTAGTGAATTACAGAATAGCATGCATTAGTTCCTGCTCAGACCTTTGAGCTGCGGTTGGCCAGAAAGCATGAAGTCTATGCGACACTCGGACTATTGGCACTCAGCCGCGTTTCTCAACAAGCTTACTTGACTTTCGATAAAAATACACCCCAAAATATCTTGCAACTAATGTTAAGCCCGCGTTCACGCAGAGTCTCTGGTGCGCGTGCCAAGTATGTAGATTGCTAAACTTCGAATGCAATCGAAGATATTTAAAAAGGCCAATATATGTGACTGTAGACGTTGTTCTAAGTGGTAAATTTGGTAAGAGACCCTTCTAAGCGTAAGCATTCTAGATTGCTGCGTATAAATGTTGTTGTTGGAGGTTAGTACCATTAACCATTGTAATAAACATAACTAGGTACAAAAATAAAGTTGTCATTAGTTAGTTTTATGAGCACAAAGTCCCGGAATAAACATCTATAGCTGTCATGAATAACCATAAAAAAGTAGCTTTTCTTGTTCGTGTGGTTCAAGAAAACACCATGTATCATCTATAATCAGCTCGACCACCACTTTTCATGTTTATACAACCATGCATGGACGCAGATGGGATAAAAGCGAACAGAAAAACACAGGTGGGTGCTTCGTTGGCTTTATTTTCAGTCCTATTTTTGCCATTGCGTGACTGGCGGCTGGTCAGTCAGTGATTTCAAGTCCGTCAGAAAACGAAGAAAAAATTGTGTGAAGTGACTGAGTAAAGATTTGGCCCGCCAATGGCCGCGACCAAAAAACCAAACCTACCTAACACCGAAGAACATTGGGGCCACCACAATAAATCAGCGTTCATGATGAACACAACAATATGTACATGATTCGTCTACAATAACAAAACGAAAGCAGCACAAGCCACAAAAGAAAACGTATCAGACTGAAAGCGCATCAAAAAATCAAAGCAAATATTTAAGGATGGTCGTCGCTAGAATTGCCATTGTTATTATCTACACTGATAGCTTGTATAGATCCCCCCAAATTCAGTTCATGTCGCGTTGCATTTTCGGCCCTTTGTTGAGCCGAATTTGAAGTACGCTTAAATGCTAACCAGCATTACTCAGAAACATAGCAACGGCAGCACTGAGCTAAGTAAAAGAGTGAGAGCTCCGAATTGTTATAACACTTTAAATATTTCTTTTGTCATGTTTCATATCTAAAAGTGGAATTAGACGCCTGACCTTGTATGTCAGAATGAAGGGCGAATTTCCAGGCCATTATTTATGTATTTCATCGGGCTGAGTGTTATTGTTAACATATAATTAACTGCATAATAATTCTTACTACTAATTGTACATATATATTGGTTTTTCCTTAGCGCTAACGTAGTGTCGCAATAGTGGCTATGGCAGTCCTAACAAGATTCGGTGAATCTACGTTACAGCCGGTGATGGCAACGGATCCGCGGCAGTCAAACGATTAATAAATAATAATTAGTTATCACACCGTAACGTCTCTCTCGGAACCGCTGCCATGACGTTCATCACCGACAAGCGAGCCTTTTTCACAAGTACCCGCAGCCCGTAGACAATTGCTGTTGTCCTGGCGACGAAGACGACATCAACAACAACAATGACATCCGTCGGACTCGTCATTCGTCGCTTAGCTTTAGGGGATGAAGGAAAGAGGAAAATCGAGAAAAAACACCAATAGAAGAAAACGAAGAATATTATATACGCCCCTCTACCGTCACCACTACCACGATCGGCAACAACAACAGCAACAAGTAAAAAAATCAAAGTCACTGAGGCGGCGGCGGCAGCGACTACTTCTGCTGCGGAGGAGCCGACGTCACCTTTGTTGTTGTTGGTTGTGGTGGTGTTGCTTCACTCAAGTAGTCAAGAAATCAACGTTATTCGACGCAACATGGCCCTCTCACCGCCCTTTTTCTTGACTCTAGCATTGTGCTGCAACATGAGGACCTGAACTAGCAACGAAAGCAGCAGCAGCAGCAGCAGCAGCCAGCACACTGTTGCTCATACCATCCGCTGTACTCGGTGGCTAAGGGAAAAAACGAGAAAAAAGGTGGAGGATGTGAGAAGGCGACGAAGATAGCAACTGAGAGAGAGGATGAAAGCTAGACAGGGGCCGCTGCTGTCGGTTGAACGGACAGACAGCTAAATTGCAGTTTAGTCAAATTGTAGCAGCGCGACACAGAGGAGTCATCATGATTCCCTTTGCGGCGGCGGCGGCGGCGGCAGGAGCAACACAAGAATCACAAACGACGACAGCAGCAACAATAACAGCAGCAACAGCGTCAGAAGCCGCGGGGCCGTCGAGTAACCACCAGTAGTGATAAGAGTGCTTCGAGTCGAAGAAGAGGACCGAAAAGTTCGCCGTGATCGTTTGATGCTTTTCTATGGTGTTCTCTGATTCTTGTTCATGTCGGAGAGATTGAATAAGAAGGTGAGAAAGACCTGATCCCAGCTCTCACAGATGAGTCTCAAAGAACTTACAATTTACCTCCACAATCAGCCATTACTTCTATAGATGCACCATTAGAAGCCGCTATTCTTTTCGTAGGGTGCAGCACGCCTCGTCAGAACTTTTCTTTCGGTATGTGTCGCTTTTATTTTTGTCTACTAGGTCGGCAAATGAGGAAAGGCTTCTATTTAACATAAGTTCTCTAATAGCGATTAAAAAACCATTAATGTCAAGTTGAACACTTCACATCTGGTAACGGTATGTTAATATTTTGATAAGGTAGTCATAATGTGAGCATGAAAGTCAATCGTATTCACGTATAACGCTGGAAACTGCTTTTAGCGACAAGAAAAATTGAGGAAAATGCCTGCATCTATTACAGGTAATAGATATATTACAATGCACTTTGAGTGTGTCTTCTTTCTTTTTTGGAATGTGTTTATTTTGGTAGGCGTGAATCCCCTTAAAGGTCTTGGGGGCTTTTAAAAAAAACGACACTAAAAGTACCGACCACAGACCCAAAAAACTGTATTGAGACGGTTATTTTGTGTGCACGCACTTACTACAAAGTTAATAGTTTGTATAAAATTTATATAATTTTGGATATTTAAAATTCAATTCATTCAATGTATTTCAGCAGCTAAGCTGCAGTAAAAATGATTATTTTTGATGCAATAGATCATTTCACAGATCAATCTTCTTGCCTTGAATCCTGAACTCTCATATCGTACGTTCGAATTTTCTGCTGTCCTAGGATACTCTTTCGAAGATATTTCCCTTGAAAAGGCAGGGAAGTATCAACTGTGCCAAAGGCCGACTAAAAGAAGGAAAAGGTCTTAATATGGCCAACAGGAAGTAACTTATAGCCGTTTCCGGTTGATCAATGGCTTCACATCCAGCCTTCTTCATACTGCCGGGTCGGCGCAGCAGCAGCAGCTTAGTAGACCTCAAGTGACCGTCGAGTTCAGTGGCTTGATGCATTCGTGTGCGCCTAGGAGACACGTAGGTGCACGGGTTCGATCCCTACCGTTGTACATTTACATTTATGGGATCCATCTTACGAAGTAATGGAAAAAGCGCTACCGTAGGCGCTAAATGTGTGCTTATAGTCAGCCCTAAAAAAAAGACCTCAAGTGACTGATAACGGTGTAAAGCACAGGTAACTAGCAAAAGGGTAGAAGGCCGCGTTAAAGGGACCCAAGGTGCCGACCTGAAATAAGCAGACTAAACCCCAAACTATGGTGGTAATGACAGTTCAACACCCATAGCCGATCTATTTTTATTGCGTATTCCGACAAACGCATACGGAACGGCTGATTTATTCGTATTTCGATTTAGTTATATCGTCTAGATAATTTCAACCGCGACTTGCTTTTAACGCCAACAATTGTACTTGGGGCATGAGGCACAAGCGTATGGCGGAGTGAGATCCCCTCTTTTCTTCAGTAAGATGGGAGGGACATCGTCTAATACTTCCGGTAGTTGTGGCCCAGTGTGGTGCCTACACACCCATTTCCAATGCGACCCAATGATTCTGATGAAACCGGTGACGGCGGTGATGAAACCGATGGGGGGGCGACATGCCGATCACCATGATGGCACACGGCCTGCCAACACACAGAGATGAAGATTGCTGCAAATTGATCCACTAAACATCGTCTCCTCCCCCTCATTCTTTCTCCAAGATACTTTGTGCCCTCGCTCCCCATCTTTGAATTATGACAGGACTTGAGAGCCGTAGCTTCCTCCCTTCCTTATTCTTCCCCTCTCTCATATACATATATATATATATATATATATATACGGTGTATTCGGAAGGGAACTACTATGGTTAAGTCTCTCTATTTTCAAGGTTTGCCTCTTATCCTCTTCTCTATATAAAGTGTACAGCAAACGGCCGATGGTCAGTGGCGAGCGTGTCCATTCCGTCCGCTTGGTTTGGCCGGGGTTTGGTCCAGACGCCCCGAACAATCCGACTCAAGTCTAGTGGGGTCGACCCCACAACGATGACATCGAAACCGGAACCACGAAGCGCGGCTGGCCCGATAAAACGGAAACAGTGAGAGCGGGCCAATGGTCAGAGCCGAAAAGGAAGTCGCTTGTAGAGTAACGAAAAGCGGTTATTACTAACGCCACTGACCAGACCGGACTAGAGACCACCCCACCCTGCGCTGCCGCTGCTGCGACAGATAGCATTTGCTCGGCAAAAGGACATCGTACCAACAGATTTGTCCTACGATACTCACCCACTAAGAATATGGCACTGGCTCACATAAAATTGATCCTACCGGACCTTACGCAATTTTGTAGCAGCAAAGGGTCTATTAGTTAAATTTTGAAAGTCTGGTGCATAACAGCGTCGGAGGGGTATAATATTGTATAAGACGCATATATAGATGTCTTCCCTTCTCACAAGTTGTCCTATTCGAAACGCAAGTTTTCCTATCCTAACCAATGGGCATTGTAAGCAGATATTCGCTCAGTGTCGTTGTGTGGCGCTGCTCAACGGGGCCAGATGGTCTCCGGTAGCCGAGAAATGAGCATGTGGAGGGCAATCCGACAACGCCATGGGCGACTAACCATTTGAGAGTCTCAAAGAACCCTGGTCACTGCAAAGAGTGGTTGGCAAGCGACTTGAAGTTGATCGCCAGTGTTGCGGTGAGGAAAAGGCAATCTGGCACAAATCACAGACGTCACCCAAAAGTGGAAGAGGGTTTGGTTGGGAGGTGCTAAAATTGAGCTTCCTTTCCTCTACCAAATGAAAAGGGACATTCTATTCATATCTCGCATCGCAATCAAAACGGTCATTAAGTACGTGTAATTTGTAAATAGCCATAACAACACGGTTAGAATGATACTGTTATATTATTTTTAGGTTTTTTATTCATGTTTATTCTATTGGCTATTTGACTCTGTGACACTAGCGAACGCCTACCATGCACATTATCATGTAAAGCGTCTTGCGCTACTTCTGTGTTATAAGAAAATTAATGTGGTGATTGATAATTGTCAATTTACTTTCAGCTTCAAGAACAAAGCAAGGGTTTACCGATCGAGGGCTACAGCTCTAAAAACGTGGGTTGATACTCCAAAATCGAGAGTTCATTAGAATATGTCTAAACAGCACGATCTTTCGGTGTTTATGCCGATTAGCCTTGGATTTATGAGATAATTTTTGAATAATTGAGCACTGAAAAATACAGAACAAGCTTGCAAATATAGCCTCCACTGTAATACCCAGTGGGATCACTTGCAGAGCATTTAACTAAAAAGATTACTAAAGAATCTGGACGGAACATATTCGTGCGTAAATTGTTATCTACCAGTGTTCACTATCTGCTCAGTTGCCGTGGAGTTGCTCCTTCTGATGTCGTATTTCTGCCTCAGTACAAGTGCGCCTTTTAGGTTTTTGCATTCAAGTAAGTTGAAAAAACTTTTTCCACATAAAATTCAGTCGATTATTATGCAAGCATGCCAAACAGACGTTAGTGTCGGGACATGGTCACCGGAAAAACTTATAGTTCAATTATTTGCTTCCTGATAACCTTGGTCGGTAAAGGCCCTTGTGAAAACTCATCTTCCGATGTTGACGTCACTCTTGTTAACGCTCCTGCAGACAGCGGACTTGATTTATTCCTTTTAGTGCCCATTCTCTTGGTGCCGTCATCTGTTTGTCTTGTTTTGATTTGAATTATGATCTTATAGTATGATCACGCTTAATATGAGTCACAATAACAGTAGCAGCAGCAGCAGACATGGTGGTGTTGGCAGTGATACTACTTCCACTACTATTATTATTATGATTATCATGATTATTAATATGATCAGTACGCTATCTGCCTGCGCAATGGCTACCAACACAGTAGCGGCCGCTACTACGTTCTAGTTCCTGATGGTTGGCAGGACTCAACGATTCAACACGAGGCAGTATCACGTCGATGGCCATTCGTTAGAAATATGTTCGGAAAATAACTCAACCGCGGGAGAGGAGCTGTTTGAGATTGTCATCTGCACGCAAATATCATGTTTCTCAGAGAAGGATGATTCGTTCGTTCAGGATTGGCGTCGACGTCGTTGTTAACGTTGTTCCTTGAATTCATCCAGTAGCAACAACGGCCGTAGCTGCAGCTGAAGCGTTCAGTACGGGCCATTATAACAATATATTGTATCGTGGCCAAGTGCTAATAAGCATCACCAACTACAAGTGGACTTCTTCTGTAGCTTATTGTTCTTTGGATTCCTTTTTATTTAATGTGCTGGCCATGCCCGACGACGACGGCAAAAACAATAAGAAAAATAAGAATAGTAGCAGCAGCAATAGCGCCTGCAGTGGGTAACAACGGTAATAGAAATTTCTCGTGAATTTCAAGCTGGGTAAATTTTATCGATCTGGAAATATCTACATCACTCTAATAGGTCGTTTCCACGTTGAGCTAACCTGGACTCAGTTTAACGTGACAGATGCCATGTGCTGTCGACATAACGTCTTCGAACAGATGAATGAAAATAAGCAATTAATGCATGTATCATGCAACTGGAAGAAAGAAAAACTTCAGAAAATCGATAGGAAATGTTACAAAAGAACCTCCTTCCAAGATACACTGAGTGGCTTCAATTTTATTTTTGTTGAGCGTGGGAGCAAATCCTTATTAACTTAATTTTTTTAGTGTTCAGGTTAACACGTGGAACCAAGTTATACGTTAATAAGTACTGCAGCGTTTGCAGTCTTATTCTCCATCTCCTGTTAAAATATCCGCCCATGGAAAATAGGACATGTATTTTACAACAATGACGCTCATTTTGTATTTGCAAAACTTACACCACCAGCAGATGGCTAAACTGTGGTTCCACTCATATATTGAATTCTCTCGGTACATTTCAATAAAAAGTACAGCAAACTTCTCTCCTTGCATATGCGTCGCCAATGGGACTTCAAATTTTCGAACAAATTCACGCAATCGGTCTTCAATGACGCCGAATGAAATTGGCTGAAATGGTGCGGAGCGTTTCGCGGCTGTCGAAATCGTGATAAGTAATTTCCGCTAAACGTATATTTTTCGCAGTAAGCGAAAGGATCCTCGTCTCCCTCTCTTGCTCTCCAACGGGTCGCTGACAGCAACATCTGTCGCTGGTGTGGCTGTAGTCTGCACGAATTTTTATGCCATTTGCCGATGTTGTCAATACGGCGCTAATAATGATGCTGCATTGTGAACTATAAATTCGTGGGATAGAAGAAGGTACGAGGGTTTTAAAGGAGGGTTGTGCAGTAAGTGGAGCAAAATATGTTCAGCTGGGACACTTGTAGAGCTTTGATAAGCACGAGTTCGGTTTCACCGAAAAACAAACAGAAACGAAAATAAAAAGACCAGTCATGTAGGTGGAGAGATGCAAAGAACCTGATTTAGTTCACACCATCGAACTTGACTTCCATTTATCGCGCTTATCTAGAAGGTTAGATGTTCTATTTTATCGGCGCTATTTAACGAGCCGTTGTAGAATTATCAAGACCAAATAATTATTAATCGATCTATGCGCTTGAAATAAGTAACACCAATGTTTAGTTTTGTTCACGCCGCTCAATTGTAAGATGGAGCTGAAACTGATAGGCAAAGTCGGCGCTGGTAAATAAGTTTCTGCATTAGCTGCATCGTTTTCCTACAGCTTGAATAGAGTCAAGATGAAGGAAGTCAGGTAGTTTGACTCCGAGACACTCGCTAGTCGCCTGCTTCTGCGACGAATCTGCACTTGCGGCATACAATTAGATAGACAATGTTATAAGTTACGATTGCAATTACTAGTTCAGGCCTTCCGAATTGCTTGTAAATGTATGTTTGTATCGCTTAGTTGCGCCAATTATTTTGCAGCAACTAGCATTCAACCTGACATCGTAGCAAGATATAAAAGAAAAGCAATAAAGCTACAGCAAAAGTCATAAAAACACATAAGCAAGGTAATATAGCCATAATAAGGAGTAAACAAGTCATATAAATACGCCACAGGAAACAAAACTATACCTGTTAAACAGGGCTGTTTATCTTTTTACCGAAAGTACAGATACGAAGATTGCCTCGTTTAGCAAAAGGAGCGCAGTTAGCTACATGAGCACTATATATATATATATATATATATATATAT